>MQTX01000209.1:356968-394255 GCA_009735665.1 Angiostrongylus cantonensis
TCAGGACAGCGAACCACATCTACGGAAGTCGGCTGATTTGCAGCGCAAGTACACGCTCTCACTGATCCTCTTTCATCCTCTGTCGACACATAGTCTTGAAATTATTCTAGTCAGCACCTTGCGTCCAAGGAAGATTAATGGGGTAAGGAATAGCATCAGCATAGGAATAGATCAAGCATTCAGCGTTGAAGGATGCAGCATGTATTCGACTTTATCAAACATCGCAAATGTGACTAAACGCTTGTGACCTTTATAATGAATCGTGGGGGCCTAGCAATGAATCGAGTCAGTGTTTTTTTTTCCCAGACAAGTCTGGTAGTAATCTTCCGACATCAGAAAAATGGGTGACTCGGTGAACTAAGGCGCAGTATTGAACCAAAGATCGATATAATGTGTATGGGAAGGCACTTCTGACCACTGTGCCACCCATACACTAGCTGCCTGGGAGCCGTTGGGGCACTGTCATAGAATTATTGATATCCTCGAAGTTCTTTGACGCATAGAGGCTTGTTTGCAAGTTGTTAATAAGTTTCAATATTTGATTTAAAGAAATCCTTGGGAACACTACCATGGGGTTTACCTTAATGATTATTGGCAAGTGCAGTGCACTTCTTGTCTTAGAGACGTAAAAGAAGGCAGTGATTGAAGTGGCATGCAAAGTTCTGGAAACATAACAAGACGACAAAATGAATAGTAAAGCGTTTGGCGTTGACCAATCCCTGATGGGTGCACCGTGCATTCGTAGCATCGGGTGACTGAAGTCCTACCTGGCTTTTACAATGACTTCCGATGGTCTATAAATGTACAAGATCAGTGGTTTTGTTCTCAAAGACAAGTTTGTTACCAATTTTTCAATCACGAATGGAAGAAATGGGAGAGAGTTTTATAATCCAGAGTCGCGCGATGATGGAAACAACGACCGATCTATTGCGTATTTCAGAATTCCTCTCTAAAAACATTGCTAATTAGGAATACGAAAGAATTTTTCATGTATTCCACATCGTTCCCTTTCGTTCATCTTTTTGCGATATCGTACGTTCTCCGTTTATAGATGATGCCGTCATTTGATTATGGAGCGATAGCGTGCGTTTCTGAGCTGCTGTTCAATCGAACTCACCTTGGTTACGGCAACAACACACTGGATATGCTCTATTTCGAGAACCTACCTGTGGTACGTTTTGCTTTCCTATCCTTTACATTATTTCGCTTATTACATTTTATAGTCATAGCTAATAGCTTACCCATCCTTTGCCTATCTTATTGAACCATAGTAGATCGCTTGATTTTTAGTGACAATTCGCCGTCTTCTCAAGAAAGATCCGTGTCATCAGTAGTTACTCATAAACTTGTCTAGCTAATGTGAGTGAACAAGGAAGGTTTCTTGAACACTTGTCCCCAACGAGAACTTCTTCCACCAATTTTTTGTTCACAGCTCCAGCGCCAAATTAGAAAAGACCATGACGATGAATACGAAGTCTACAGCTTCACTGGGAATGGAAATCGTCGTACTGAGCTTTTATTAACACGATATCTTTTACATGAAAATTCATTTTTGAAAAGAGAAGGTGGTATACTGTTTTGTTTTTCTTATTAATACACATTAGCCAACGTCTCGGCGGTTTCGCCTTCTTCAGAGCCTGGAAGAACTCGACATGCAATCTACTCAGCCAAACACGTTCATAATCTTAGGGAAAATCTTAGTAAATGAATTTTTATGCATATATCAAACATTTAAGACACAGAATACACGCCGAATACCTTAATTCCTGGCGGATTCGTCATGTGTTCGACTTCATTAAGCAGCGTTAGAAGTGGTTGATACCTGGTCTACAGAATGAATTACGGTGGACTACCGATGCATGAAGTTAGGGGGACTAATCTCCCAAACACGTCTGGTCTTAATTTGCAGCCGCGGAGTGGTGAAAGCCTTGGTGAACCTTGGTGTAGGTTCAGAACAACGGCCACTTGTGTATTACAGCGTGCATCTAACCACTATGAGACCACATGGCGCGCATACAAACTACATTTTGTAAAGTACAAGTCGTGCACAACATACCAAGCAGTATTACGCAGTTCATACATCTTAACAACACCGGTTCGAAATTCACGATAAAATGTAATGAACTCAAAAGTTAGGGTCATGTGATGAGCAGCATTAACCACAGGTGGAGAGAGGAACTCCAGTGGTATACAAGGGACAAACACTCACTCTACAAACGTGTCTGTAGCTAGCGTTAACCATATTTATTTGTACCTAAAAGGGATTTATGAATCACCTAATGATTTTCCACCGGCGGAGCTTCGGGGTCCAAGATGAGGGTTGTGACGCGGAAAAAGTCGGTATGGAATTTTTCCGTTATCAATTTCATATTATGACATCAGTCTTTTCTTCGTTCATCGAGGGGAGAGTATGGCATTATAGTGGCGCAGATCCCGACGAAACTTCTTTACTAAGTCGTTTTTAGGCAAATTTCAGTAACCATTTCTACTTCTACATATGCAAATCTTCCTATAAATATCTTCATCACCTAGCGTACATCATCAGCCGTGGTGGGTTTGTTGCAGTAAGATCAAGCTTTAGTCTCATTCTCCTCTCCAACTGTGTGAATTTTCTTTTTAACTGAGCTGACTTCGGCACAAACTTTAAGTCATTCGACAGGTGGCCTTTATTCTTCGGTCGAGTCATCCCTATTTAGCATTCATCTGAGAGGATTTTGTTGAGGACATACTGGTCGCACAAGAAATTTCTTGTTTTCTTTAAGATGACAGCAATTCCTTTCCAGCTTATGACCGAATCGAATCTTAACACATACAGTGTCGTTGTGGGATCCAATACAGAATCCAGGTGACAATGAGTCACCGTTTTCTGTTCGCAAGAATATGATCGATCTCTGCACAAGCCGTTCCGTTAAGAGATCTCCATGTCTATCGCAGGTTTTCTGTTTTCTCGAGAAATGATTTCCCATGGAAGAAGCATGCTTCGGCCAGAAGTACAACACAACGGTTTCCATTCTCATTTTAATCTCCAATTTTGGATTTTTCTCCATTGTACTCATCTTTTTTAACCCTACGTAACCAGTCATTAAAATCCCCCACAATGAATCTATAGAATGACTTTTCGTTGCGAATTACTGGATGTAGAACCCGTTCAGTTTGCTCTCGTAAAGTTCACAAGTTGATGTGTAGAAGTTGGTGATACTGACTTTCTCTTGACGTGAAAGTTGGAGGCGAAGATTGCTCAACCGCCGTAATAGAATTTCGTGTGGGGTTACTAGATGGGAAATAGATGCTCGTATCATAATGCCAACGCTTCCCACATTTCGTAATGAGATTTCGCTTCACAAATGGCAATGGTTTTATCATCTAATTCGCTTATGTCGGTCTTCCTGTTTTTGTCTCTTGTAGGGGATGACATAGAACATGATGAGATCAACAGCCTCAAGAAGAACGTTATACCTCAAGAAGAACGTAATAGTCAGCCTTTGAAGAGACTGCTCTCGTGTTATACGTGCAGAGCAAGAAGCAATCTTCATGGTGTGTGGTTGGTGTGCTCGTTTTGTCGCTTTGCAATGACATCTTGTGCAACCCAGGATTTGATGTCCTTTCATCAATAGTCCACTGCTCGACTCAGTAGATTTAAGGGATGTATGCGGGTTACTGAGGCTAGAGTTTTACTGGTTGAGCCAATGTTGTTCTGTGGAGTTCCAAGATTAGTTTAACCTAGGCCTTGCTCAGGTCATCCCCTTCATAGGCTATCTTTGGTTCTTGAGATCTGCCATCTTGCGACTAGCTTGTTTAGAGGATTCTGGTGAATCCTAGTGTTGGTTTACTCTTAGGTGGGCTACTGAATGGAAACGCCATACTCTTTTTCAATCTGAGAGACCTGCGGGAGGGGCTAACCTACATCGCAGTCCGTTACCCGAACACACTTCCTAGCCACGATGAGGCGGAAAACCTTTGGGAGGTTAAGAGATTTCGTACTTTTTTAATCTCAAAGAAATTCAAGAATTACAAAAGTAATTATAGATTGGATTTTTTAAAGATCCTAATTAGATGAAACGTCAACGTGTTGAACAAACTAAAATTGTTAACAAAATTTTCAGCCCTGAGCACGTAGTTTGATGCTAAGAAAACTATGGCTACCTTTTAGTTAGGGAAAGTTGCTATTACTTGAATATCAGCGCTCATTATTTTTACGCATTTTCCTATTGTACATTTTTAAGGTCCGATTTAATAAAGCTACCAATCAGAAGGACATCAGCGAACTGTGCGAGAATCCCTATGCGTACAAATGGGAAGAAGCCTGAGTATAAATCCTTTCACTCCACTAGGTGTCGTCAACAATCTGTCTTTGCACTTTTTATATAGTGATTTTTTATCTTTGTTTGTTTGCGCTACCATAGAACTTCCATGAATTGATCAAGAAATCGTTGAGGAGACTGTCCGCCACCTCCGAACAACGCTGATTGTACAAAATTATTCTGACATTCAAGTACCTTTTCATAACAAAATGACATAAATCATTAAAGTTGTTCCATCAACTATATAAGCGACTAAAATTTGACCAGATACTTACTTACTCACTTACTTGGATACTCGGACGGTCCGTCTTCACGAGCTGTGCGGACCCCAGCAAATATGCCATTCGCTCCTTTCTCTTGACCAGATAGAATTTGTTTATCGAAAAAAAAGTGTTTATTTTAAAAGGCAGCACTTCGTGCATTGTTTTGTATTTCATAAATCATTTGCCGAATCGTTTAACTGAGAATTTCAATCATTTTTGAGACTTTTAAATTCTACGGCCTTACAGCACGAATTCCACAAGACGGGGCCTCGGGTGACTATTTGGTTACTGATTTGCTAAAGAATGAAAGCCAGAGGCACTCGGACAAAACGCTTGGTGCTACTGTTCGAGTGACCTTAGTGAGAGAAGAATATGGCCCGATCGGGCTCGAAAGAGACTGACGGAAAGTAGGCTGTTGTCTGACTGAGTTATTCGAATAGGCATACAGGCGATGAGACGAATATATGAATACGCATGTTCCATCAAAGACTAATATTTAGACGGTGCCGAATTCAGCCATTGTAAGCGATCTTATTTTTCTGTTTTCACATTTAGGAATGTCCTAAGACAACTTTGCAGAAGGCAAACAATGGGGAAAACAAACAGAAGAAATAATGTTTTATTTATGGTGTGGGATAGAAAACTAACAGACAACAAGACAGTTCCCAAGATCGACTTTCCATTAACCCCGGCGTTGGCTTATAAATTCGTCGTTTTCTTTCTCAGGAATCGCGAAGTTGTTAAACAGCATACGTTTACTTAATCATAATAACAAACATACAACACAGCCGTAGCTGACATCTCGGCAGAATCGTCCTCTTCAGAGCCTGGAAGAGTACACTAATATACAATTAATTAGCTCGTATACTTCAATAACACATAGAGAAAGATGAGAATTTAAATGGTAGTCACACAGTCAACAGTTTTTCGAAAAACATCGCGTTTTTCTACGTGCCTTCCACTGAGGATGAGCCGGTGATCAGCGTCGCATATTATTGACGACTTCACCTCTCACATCCACGAACGATACGAAGGTACGGGGCGAGATCACAGGTGATCTCGTGGCATTCCTCTCTACCTTTTATTCATTGTAGAGTTTTTGGCATTTATCGAAAAAGCCTCAGGAAGCTTGCGCACAAAACATGTAGTTTGGAAGAATTAAGTAGAAAATATGCTAGAAAGTATAATCTAGATGTTGACTGATTTCCCTCCCCGATATCCACAGGTCGGCCTGAAGCTCACCTTAAACTGAAATCCAGTAGATTGATGAAGAGATCGTTTTCATGTGGTATAGCTACGGATCGGGCTATCAAAGTTAGCGCGCACATCAGAAAACCGTTCAATTCACACCCGCAATTGTGAGTAAAGTGGTGGTGAATATTATTCAAGATTGTTCAGCTAACACGAGTTTGGTGCAAAATACTTATTCGGCTAACGTTTCGACGTCTTCGTCTTTTTTAAAGCTGGATAGATTCCAATCGGAGGAGCACAGGCGGTTGTCCTCGTGGTATGGGTGTCCGTTGTCGTATCGAGTCGAATGCAGTGGAGGGAGCATCGCTTGAATGGTTAACTTCACTCGGCAGCACCCTTCCATACCGAGCCACCGTTGATCTATTGCCGCCATCCGGTATGATCCACTTTTTGGTGGGCTATGCATACTGCAGGAGTCAGTGTTTCATTGCCGGCACGTAGTGTGCCAATATCTTAATGAGTGGTTCAGCCATGCACACTAGTTTGATACCACGCTTTGAGCTAGTCGAGCATTCATCCCTCTGAGGTCGGAAAATTGGTAGCAGATTTGTCTGGAAAGATGACATCACTGACTTGCCAGATGGGCGAACGACTGCATTTTAGATATTACATGCATTCAGTATGAAGTCGGACACACGATTCAAGCTTAGAAGATAAATCAACGCCTAACACTTTACGTCTGTATCCACATGCTCTTCATTTTTCTTATTTGAACGATACTTGCATGACTAGCCTATTTGTCTCCTATCATATTTAACACCTTGGCGGTAAAGTTTTTTAATTTTATTTTATTTGAATCTTTGCGTCTACTATGCCGATCCCAGCACTTCTCACATTCAATTCGTTTTCTCGCACCCATCGTCCACGAAGGTCTTTCAAGTTATAACGTATGGCTTCAGTTGTTGCTTGAGAAATTTCATTTCATCTTGAATTTCGTAGAATTATGAATTCGTCGTTTTTTCTTTCAGCAATCCCGAGGTTGTTAAACAGCATACGTTTACTTCCATACAATAACACACATACAACACAATCGTAGCTGACGTTTCGGCAGAATCGCCTTCTTCAGAGCCTCGAAGGGTACACCAATACGCAGCTTACTAGGTCAAACACTTCAACAGCACAAGCAGAAAGATGAAAATCTGAGCGATAATTACAAGATCTACGGCTTCTCGAAAAAACCCACCGCCTTTTTTCACCTGTCGTGCACCGGGGAACAACAGCCGCTTAGAGTCGCATATGGTTGACGACTGCAGCACCCCTGTCAACGATGGATGCAAAGGTAAGGGGCGAGATCACGCGTAATCTCGGGACATTGCTCCCTGCTATTCATTGTAGGATTTCTAGAGGAATCGGTAGCGATAATTGAAACACTACCGAATACTCTTCGTGGCCAGTTAGTTCGTAACCGCTTGTATGACCGGTAATCTGCCCTTATGGCAGGGACGGTGAATACATGAGTTCAGGTGCGATATACCTGATCTCTTGTGGTACTTGTGGAGACGAATATATTGGCGAAACGGGTCAACAAGCACGCCACTAGGCACGCATGGGATACAAAAGCACAGCGGAGACGATTTTGATATAAAAGTCGCTATCCTGGCATGGGATACTAAAACACCAACGCCCAAACTCCTCGAGGCTTTTTTGATAAATGCCAAAAACACCACAATGAATAGCAGGGACGAATGTCCCGAGATCACTCCTGATCTTGCCCCTTACCTTCGTCTCGATCGTTGATTGGGGGTGCTGCAGTCGTCAGCCATATGCGACTCTGAGCGGCTGTTGTTCCCCGGTGGAGGACAGGTGAAAAAAGCGGTGGGTTTTTTCGAGAAGCCGTAGATCTTGTAATTATCGCTCAGATTTTCATCTTTCTGCTTGTGCTGTTGAAGTGTTTGACCTAGTAAGCTGCGTATTGGTGTACCCTTCGAGGCTCTGAAGAAGGCGATTCTGCCGAAACGTCAGCTACGATTGTGTTGTATGTGTGTTATTGTATGGAAGTAAACGTATGCTGTTTAACAACCTCGCGATTGCTGAAAGAAAAAACGACGAATTCATAATTCAGTGCCGAGGTTAATAGAAAGTCGATCCTGGGTACTGTCGTAGAATGTTGGTCGAACAATTCTCCTTAGAGATGACTGGGCTAGAGCGTTCCCAATTGGATTTCAGAGAGTGATTTTTTTCAGAGAATTCCGGAACCTATTTCCCGACCCCAGAGGGAGGAGAGACTTGGTTGGTCCGCAGCGAAATCGAACTAGCACCATGTTCGTGATGATGGACATCACTACTATTGTGCTATCCGCCCTACTAGCGACGAAATTAGTTTTCGTTAACTAGAGTATTTTAGAATCTTTCAAATTTATGGAGAAGATTTTACACTATCGCACCCATTTCAGTCGAAATTTCCATGCGGTGTCCTGACAGGTTCAGATGTGTTGATAATTAAAACATTCAAAAGCTGACAATTGATGCTAACTTTTCAATGTTTCTAGTGGAGAAGCGGCACCTGTAAGCGTCATCTTTGCATTGTAGGACACAATCGTGTCGTGCTGAACAATATCCCACTTGTTTATCATCTCTCGTGTTTGAAATATGAAGCTCGACGCAAGAAATCCAAACAAATAATTCCTACTGTATCCAGAAAATTAGACTTTCATCATGATAAAACATGAGAGCTTTTGCTCTGTAGGGTGACATCTGAAGATTTCAACAGATTTTATCCCATGAGAGTGGTCAATATTTTCGCATCGTGTGACTCCTATAGACGTCACGTCGTTATGTAGACGTTGAGCAATCCATAACAGAAGTATCGTCTGCAATGCTCTGTGTTAGTCCTTACTCTTTTGGTTATTTCTACTTTTTAATTTTCTTGCTGTCCTGTAGCTTACATTTGAATATTATATAAAGATTTATTTACCCAAGCATGGGTTGGCTGCAGCACGTCTGCAAACCCCTAAAACACGTAGATCACACTCCATCCATTATCTTAATTACATCCTATTCACAGGGTTAAGTCGCAACATGGGAACGCTACGGCGAAGTAAATTTGGTAAAGAGTTAAAAAGCTTCGTTTAACTCAACTTGTTTTCGAATTAATGATCTATTTTTTCTCCTACTCCTTGCTTTCCTCTTAAAGATTTTATAGTCTTTAGAGCGAACATAGAAAACATCAAAAATAAAAATTTCTTATCTCAGCGGATCCCCCGTTCTGGAGTGATCCCACCGCATTCCTATTCCTCTTTTATTTGAAAATTTACTGTGGCCATGAATGTAAACAGACTTTGTTTGCACAATGACTTGGCTAATCCAGCCAATCAGCAATCCAGTCGCTCTACGGCAAGAAAGTGATTAAGTTATATCTCTTTTTAATGCCTCTTAGTTAGGAATGAAAAAATACGTGTCTCTTTCATATCAAGAAAATGCTCAAAAATTGATGGGATCAATCTCTAATTTAAAAAAATTAAGTCTTATACGCTTTCATTCAACACACAGAGACCTAATGTATTGGTGTACCCTTCGAGGCTCTGAAGAAGGCGATTCTGCCGAAACGTCAGCTACGATTGTGTTGTATGTGTGTTATTGTATGGAAGTAAACGTATGCTGTTTAACAATCTCGCGATTGCTGAAAGAAAAAACGACGAATTCATAATTCAGTGCCGAGGTTAATAGAAAGTCGATCCTGGGTACTGTCGTAGAATGTTGGTCGAACAATTCTCCTTAGAGATGACTGGGCTAGAGCGTTCCCAATTGGATTTCAGAGAGTGATTTTTTTCAGAGAATTCCGGAACCTATTTCCCGACCCCAGAGGGAGGAGAGACTTGGTTGGTCCGCAGCGAAATCGAACTAGCACCATGTTCGTGATGATGGACATCACTACTATTGTGCTATCCGCCCTACTAGCGACGAAATTAGTTTTCGTTAACTAGAGTATTTTAGAATCTTTCAAATTTATGGAGAAGATTTTACACTATCGCACCCATTTCAGTCGAAATTTCCATGCGGTGTCCTGACAGGTTCAGATGTGTTGATAATTAAAACATTCAAAAGCTGACAATTGATGCTAACTTTTCAATGTTTCTAGTGGAGAAGCGGCACCTGTAAGCGTCATCTTTGCATTGTAGGACACAATCGTGTCGTGCTGAACAATATCCCACTTGTTTATCATCTCTCGTGTTTGAAATATGAAGCTCGACGCAAGAAATCCAAACAAATAATTCCTACTGTATCCAGAAAATTAGACTTTCATCATGATAAAACATGAGAGCTTTTGCTCTGTAGGGTGACATCTGAAGATTTCAACAGATTTTATCCCATGAGAGTGGTCAATATTTTCGCATCGTGTGACTCCTATAGACGTCACGTCGTTATGTAGACGTTGAGCAATCCATAACAGAAGTATCGTCTGCAATGCTCTGTGTTAGTCCTTACTCTTTTGGTTATTTCTACTTTTTAATTTTCTTGCTGTCCTGTAGCTTACATTTGAATATTATATAAAGATTTATTTACCCAAGCATGGGTTGGCTGCAGCACGTCTGCAAACCCCTAAAACACGTAGATCACACTCCATCCATTATCTTAATTACATCCTATTCACAGGGTTAAGTCGCAACATGGGAACGCTACGGCGAAGTAAATTTGGTAAAGAGTTAAAAAGCTTCGTTTAACTCAACTTGTTTTCGAATTAATGATCTATTTTTTCTCCTACTCCTTGCTTTCCTCTTAAAGATTTTATAGTCTTTAGAGCGAACATAGAAAACATCAAAAATAAAAATTTCTTATCTCAGCGGATCCCCCGTTCTGGAGTGATCCCACCGCATTCCTATTCCTCTTTTATTTGAAAATTTACTGTGGCCATGAATGTAAACAGACTTTGTTTGCACAATGACTTGGCTAATCCAGCCAATCAGCAATCCAGTCGCTCTACGGCAAGAAAGTGATTAAGTTATATCTCTTTTTAATGCCTCTTAGTTAGGAATGAAAAAATACGTGTCTCTTTCATATCAAGAAAATGCTCAAAAATTGATGGGATCAATCTCTAATTTAAAAAAATTAAGTCTTATACGCTTTCATTCAACACACAGAGACCTAATGGTCTATTATCACCGACCGTTTTTCTTACCACATAGGACCGCAAGCATTGACCTCAGTTCATATTTTTCCGACTTTTTAGAGCCTTGCAAACAATTTACTCACCATAATTTATGTATTCGATCTGGAGCTTATCCAGCAGTAATGTTATGCTAAGTCTGGTTTGTGAAAAGACGCTCCGTAGGCTTAATATCTTCGACGGCTAGGCTTTTTAATGTTAATCGAGCACTGTCGTTGTCCTAAGCATCATCCACACAAAATTAGGCTAGATCGTGTATGTGTTAATAAAACTAAAGGAAAATTAGCATTTTATTACGGTAGTAACAAATAGAATCTTATTGAATAGAAGATGCTTTTAACATACCTTAGCTCTATTTCAAATTAAAATCCTGCTTCTGCAAACTCTTTAAAGAAGAAACGCCATCAAAAAACGTGGTCGGAGTATTTAACAGCCACAGTGCAATCTTGCTCGATAAAATCTTAAACGTGTAAAAGTGGTCGATCTCTGAGACAATCCCTGAGGGAACTGCCACTCGTCCGACTTTAACAAGCATCCTAGACGTAGTTGAATGTGTATAAGGCCTATATACTGACTTATGGCGACCTATCGTTATATCAAGTCAGTACTTACTTGAATACTTGGACGGCCCACCCTCACAGGTTGTTGGGGCCCCAGCATATTCTCCCCATTTCTAGCAGTTTAGCTGGTTTAGCCACTTTGTCTCTCTGGAATCCCGAGATCAGCCTGGCTAAAGTCTGCTTAGAACATCACCACCACAGACAGTTACCGCCCTTGTAGAACACAGGGATAATTGTCACCATACGACTGGTTTGGTACCAAGACCGTGACGGATCCTGGTATTAGTTTACGCTTAGCCGGGTTTCTCTATGGAAACGCCACACTCCTTCTCAGGTAGAAAAACCTGCTGGGGTCCGAATCCCCACACTGTGCATCGCATACCGACACCCAGGAACCCCTCTCAGCCATGATGAGGCGGTAAGCTGTTGGGTGGTTAGAAGATATCAAGTCAATAGTTCACCATATTCTTGATGCGCAAAACAAGAAGTGCTACGTTGTATTTTATTGATGGCAAAGCTGACATTTCGGTAGATTTTACCATCTTCACAGCCTGGAAGGATCGAACTAACTGCAATGCATTCAGCCAAGCACCATAATCAAACAGAGAAAATGCCAAATCAAGATTTCAATCACATTGAACAAAATGGCTTATTCTTACGCTCACCGCTCTCTATGATCCTTCACTAAATACATCACGCTTAAGCCAAGTTTCACCAGTATCAAGTGAATGTTTCTATCCCCATTGCCTCGCAATAGTTTATTGGCTCGAAAGGAATGGAAGAAAGTCCCTGTTTACCTGGAGCGTGGAATTGAGTAGACGACCTATGCAGGATGTCTACAGCGCACCTCTAACCAACTACATGATTTTCGATATAATTCCGAATTCTGAATAAAACAAAAAGACTAGAATAATTTCGCTAGGATTTTTCTTGCTTTCAGCAAAAGCGCCTCGGTAAAAGGGTCTTTTACTGCTGATTTCAAACGAAGAAGAATTCTTGTTCGTCGTCAGCACCATTTCAAAAACCATAAACATTAGCACATAGGTTTTTACTCCACCAATGCTGATTCACATGAGGAGGATAAAAGAGGGAGCAATCGTGAGGTAAGTGGAGAAGATAAGAGTAAAAAATATTTACTTCCATAATGCCATGTCTTCCGTAAACTCTTCTCAGGCCCTGAAGCATTGAGCGAGACTTTATTCTTTCAGGCATTTAAATCAGGTTTTTTGCCAAACTGTGCAAAATATGTCTTCTGAATTCCAAATTCTTCTTCGTCAAGAATTTCTAAAAATTCTTCAGGGCTCATTTTCTTTCAATCATTTTCAGGTTCGTATGCGGCTTCAAGAGCACCTCATTCATAACCATTTCCTTCCATCAGCATTGCCTACGTTGCCACATATCCTTCGAGAAAGCGTCATTTTCTCTAAAAGACGATTAAAAATTTGCTGTCACAATAGGCTCAATTTTCACAGATTTGAACCCTTAACCAATCTGAAGCAGTGGAGTGAAGAGGTCTAGTGAATGTTCAAAAATTCTCTTTTTTCTTTGATAGTGCACTGCCAATCATATAGGCATCCCCACCAGGTGATGTGTAGGAGTCTGCAACAAAAAAAACCATTGTCTCCGTCACTGAGCAGACTCGGCGGGCCAACTGAGCTTCGATGTTCTAGATCACCGTGTTTTCTTCGTTGTTGCTAAGTTTTTTCAAGCAAAATGCGTACTTTATGAGAACGTCACTTGACTAATAATTTTAAGTACACAGAGCAATTCACTTGTGAGATATATCGGTGCTTAACCTCAGAAAGTGCTTTCACTTCGTCGCCTTAGTTGCCTCGTCTGCTCATGTTTAGTGGTGCTCGTTAAGCACAACGTTTTCTGATGAATTCTGGAACCGTCAATTCCATTAGACGCTTTCCAACGTTGTTGAAAAAAAAAACTTTTTTCAAAGTTTTAATATGGCTGCTGTGTGCTGGTAGAGTAATTGTAGAGGTTCCATTCAACATGCGCAAAGAACTAGTTCGACACCGAACTAGTTTGGCTGAGCCCCTCATCGCTCCGGTGGCAACACTTCCGTACTCGGCCTACTTGAGAAGCTTCATTCAATCCGGAAAGCAGTTCCACTCTGTAGACAAGTTATGAGACGACAAGCCAGATTATTCCAAGACTCTACAAAGAAGAGATTTGACTATTATTTAAAGAAATTCATTAAGATGACTAAAATTCTCAAGCAGAAGCCAAATCAGCGAAAAGTTCGAAGAGCTTAGTTGGTGTTGGATGCTAGAAAAGGAGCTAGGTCATCTGAAAAAAGTACATTGTTGAAAGAATGCTGAAAAGTTTTGACCATTTTTGTTTGATTCAACTACTAGTGATATGAGGGATGTAAGTACGCTTCACGCGTTCTTCTTTTTTTTTTTAATTCCGGAGTAAACGTTTCGAGAAAGAGCATGCTTGAAGATCGGAAGACTATCACAAATATGTTGAGTCACGACGAGATCAGCAAAAGATGTCTTGAAACACAGTACGATCACCTTTACTCATTCAGATTTTGAAAATAGTAAAATAATAAAACGATAAGATTTAGAGGCTTCTTTGAGAAGCCCAAGGATCTCGAGCTTTTGCGCACAAGGACAAGAACTAGGACTTAGATCATTCAAATGTTCCACAACACTAAGTTTTTAGCTTAACAGTCCGACAAGACAAGAGTGTTTTCTACCAATCAGACTTCTCTAGCCTCGAAATGTTTACGAATGATCATCGCCTGAGCACAGCAATTCTTTAAAGGTTTCAACTAATTTGTTCCTAAACGATTACATATATTTCATTGCCTAATTCAATGAGGTGGTGCTCTAATCCTGAATTTTTTTCTCGTGTCAATGTCGAATAGATATTTCTGGGCTTTGGGTTTCGAGGCTCGACCTCAGCGAGATCTATTTGCTTACAGAGAGAGTTCAATTTTATCGGGAATCAAGCTTTTATTTCGGCCGAGAAAATTTACTGCGACCGAAGATACGTGTGCCGAAAGCCGAAGAGGTAAATTCTGACGTAGTGTGAGCCACACTCGACTTACATCGCCGATTTTCTGTACCGATGGGGCTAGCTTCATTGTGAACTGGAGCGAGAAAAACACGAAGAAATCCGAAGTGCTTTTTAAGCAATCTGTTATCATAGACTTCAAAAGCAACATGAAAACATCGTATCAATGTGAAAGCATGAATCAGAAAGGCCTAGTCCGCACGGCATTCGTCGGATCGATCGGTTCGATATACCTAGAACTTAAAGTTCGAGTCTCGTAAAATTTCTGCTCCCTTTGAAAACATCGCATTCTCCATTGTGAATACAATAACCGGATCGCCAACACCGAACTACTCCTTTCAGTGCCTAGATTTGGAAGCAATTTGACGTCTCGTACATAACAGATCTCTCGTTTTGCATTACAGCACTGGTTCTAGTATTGAGTCGTGTTGATGAAACAGTTTTGAAAATACATGAGAATCGACATCTTTTTATTTATTTTCTTTCCTGTTTTTACCCCGTTGGCTATGCTACAAAACGTAAAACGTTTGGCGTTGACCAGTCTTCGCTGAGGGATGCGCAGTGTATTTGACTCATCTAAGTATCATCAAGATGATTGAGTGCAAATCTGGCCTATATAATAACTTCGGCGCTGACTTGTGGTGTTTTTAATCCTTGGTACTAATCCATCGAACCTGGAGACATAGGAGTTTGCTAAGCCTTGCCCGCGGACTCATATGCATTTTGTAGAAAACGTTTTCTATACTCGTCATGGTCTTATCAGCCTCAGCATCTTTTCTATGACACATGTAATGTCGTCCATCGAAGATATATGTTCAACCTCGTTCGCTATCGATATTTTATTAAAATGATTATAAAATTTAGTTTTTTCTAACCGATATCAAGGTATCCCTTCGCAACTACGTTTTCGACGTAACAATGAAGATGATGTGTAGAACGTCACCTGTATCACCTGTAATCCTGTTGATCGTCGAGTGACTCGAGCGGCTACCAGTAAATTCCTCATTTTTCCCTGTCGCGTGCAAGAGTAGCCCAGTGGGTTCTGCTCGCTCTAGGGACCCGTCGAGCATCATATCTTTCTTCTAGGTTTTTCGTGAAGAACTCTTACCATCGGGTCGGTGGTCTTCCTGCAGTACGTTTGAAATCCCGAGAAATCCAGTCACTAACGATGTGTAGAACGTAAGCTTTCAAATGGTGAACGTTTGCTACAGCTACTTGATAAGCGACTTTCATGGCAATGAAACGTGTTTCTCACGTCATTCTATCCTTTCATGGCAATGAAACGTGTTTCTCACGTCATTCTATCAGCATCGAAGTCTCTAGTGTTTACCAAAATCTTTAAAAACAGATGTAAAGATGGGTTTCAACACTACACCGGTACGGACTACATTAGTGAAATAGACTTAATAGAGTAATAACCATTTTTCGCTAATCGTGCTTTCCATTTATAATTTTCTAGCGGTTCATGTAGTGCAGCCGGGATATCATAAACACCGATTTTCCTTTAGTCTCAGCATAACTAACCAATATTTTCTTAGACGATCACAAGCTACAACAGAGATGCGTTGTTGCGAAGAATATAACAAAATTGGAGAAATAGAAATAATGTATGGATATCATGTCATCAAAAAAACCTTGTTCGCTCAAGCCAAATTCCTTGTCTCAGTCTCATTTGTATTCTTAGATAACCTCTGAAACAGTGTCAATTATTTTATGCCAGACCAATTAGTGTTTAATACTAAGTTCTGCGACGGTTTACTCCGTTACGGTTCAGTCAGAATTCTGGGTAATGTCGGACCTATTCGTCGTTCCATCAATGTTTTGTCCATGAGGGCATGCTTGCTTCATGGATCGAAAAAGGACGAAAGAGGATCACTGTTTTTTCTTAAACCCGCTAAGCGTGACAAAACTCTCCGTGCGAGAAAAACGGACGGAATTCCTCTTCTTAACCATCTGCTGTCAATCGCTTGTAGAAACTTGATTGATTAAACGACTACTTCTTAATTGATTAAACTTGTTTACCTAGTTCTACATACTCCACGACAGGCAGTAAAGTAAGTCCGATGTACTCTGCTGAAGTCGGTCGTGTGCAAAGGGATAGCGTGACGGCTGGTTTTAAAAGTGTTTACCGACGACTTTGAGAGTGTATCATAGGTCTCCAGATCCACAATCTGTTTAGACACTTCAGTCAGTTACCCACGATGTTCGAGTAATCTCATTTGCGTCAGCAAAATATTAAGACATTCTCGCCACACTCCGAATTTTTTATTAATTCCCACTGCTACTTTTCATAGCTATATTTATTATATATATATATGTGTGTAACTATACAACACAAACAAATATTGCTGTGACTTACTGCAAAACCAGTAAACACCAAATCAGGAGAAAAAATGAGACACATTTCGGAAACATTAACAAGCGCCCACCGAGACGAATTTAGTAGATCGGGGTGCAGAAATTAGGTACAGTTGGCTGTTCAGGAGCCTCCTCAGGGGGCATAGGGACTTCGGTAGTTGTGGTCTTCTTTGATTCTCCACCAAAGAACGACGAAAAGAAATCGGAGCCTCCGAAAAGATTGCTCACTTGCTGAAATATCCGTCTCCAGAATATGAGGTGAATTAGACTCAATGTTCTTTTTGAAATCTCTTTTTATTCTCATATATGGGTTTTTCTTTATATTTGGCTGTTGATGTTCATCCATGCATAAATGATTTCCATTTCTGCAGATATTATAATTGTTTGAAAACCCAATGCTTTAGATGGTTTGTATGAAAATGACATCAACAAGCTGACTTTCCCACTCTCAAAATTACCATCTCACAATATTTTTTGCAGTTCAAAAGGTACGATGGTTAACCAACTGGCAAGTGTCTGGGATTACTTCTAGGTCACCAAAAAGTATACATCGTACAAGAGACCATCCACTCCGTCGGCCGTAGGAAAGAGCGACATTAGTGACATAGTTAAACCTTTGGAAATACGACGAACTTCAATTCTTATAAGAACTGCATACTTCTAATGAAAATAAACAGTGGCCAATATACGTTATAGCTGGTCCTACACATGTCGAGCAGAAAGTTCTTCTTTTTTAAAATGACAAGGAAGATCTAAGTTGAGTTGGATTTCTGCAAAAAAGTACAGAAATGCTTCAAAAAAAGTCGACCATTGACATACAGTGACCTAGTGAAAATTCGAAAACGGTTTCTAACCATTTTCATTACTTCAGTCTACCAGTTGACATGCTCTCTTCATTAGCGCTGCACAAGATGCCCCTATTAACAATTTTGCGGTAATTTTATCAGAGTCATGCCTTCCTCTCCTTCTGGGATTTTTGACACCCTAACTTCTGTTCCACGCACTAATTTCTCTCCTAACACTAGTTGGTCAATGTTTCTGTTAAAAATCTCTTCAGAAAATGAATAAACGGAAGGAGTGTCTCACCTGCTGTACCTGCTTCTGAACATATTCTTGGTAGACGACCTGCTTTTTCTCGAACACCTTTAGCTCTTCAATTTCGCTGGGTGTTAGGTCACGTGCATAAGTTGGACCGACGTAAACTTTGTTGTTCTGTAAGACTCTCCTATATTATTCTAAGGTTTGACAGTATCTAATTATCTCTATCATTCGCTTCGTAAATCTTTGCAAGGTTTTAATTACTTCAACCTTCTCCAATTTTTTCTTCTCTCCTAAAAATGCCAAACTTTAAAGAACTCGAAGAGAAATTTCTTTTTGAAGAATTTGAAGAAAATTGCAAGAAAGAAGAGAGAACATCCAAAATCTCCGTAGAATTTTTGACTTCATATAACACGAAACGACATCACGGGAATTTTGGGCAGAACTCATTTACTAAAGACCATCAACTAGAGTGCAATTAGAAAATATAAACACCTTTGCAACATGGTTGATCTGATGAGTCATGTTAATTTCTTTACATCGATTTCGGAGAAAAGAAAAAGAAATGTGGTGGAAACAAATGACATCCAGAAAACGGAGATAACAAAAATGGCTCGCTCCGCCTTCCCGTCTTTGGTCTCCATCCAGCATTCCACTTATTCATCCGGAATAACGAGTTAACCCTTGACCTATAATTCCAGAAAATGCCATGGATTTCGAGAGCCCAACCCCTCTAGTAACGTGTTTTTGCTAACTTGCTATACTATGAAAGCATTCCCGAACAAAATCATCCCCAGCAGAACCGGTATTCGTAATAAATAAGAAAATAGAAGCGCTTCAACAAAAGTTTTTGAAACAAGCTTATTCCGAACATACTATAAAAACATTCCCGTGTAATTTTTGTGAACAAAAACTACATTCCCCTCCCACATCCTTCTATTAAGTGGAACATAGGAAGAGACTATTCACAATGGCGATACTATCCCAATACAAAATAACCCTTCTTAAATTGAACCGCACCAGCCGGGAAATAACCTAACATGCCCCTGTTCCGAATTACCCTCCTACAGTTTCGTTGAGTGTATCCTGCTCCTAACAATGACTCAGCGATGCGCCATGATTGCTGCGCAAACAACTCCATCATTCAAATCCAACCATCGAAAAACTGCTTTGCTGTAGGTAAATATTGACTAGAATACATCCTTGCATCAATCAGCTATCCTCGATAAGTATACTATCGTTTAAGTCCACCAAATGCATTAACTTCACTAAGTCTCATGACAAACCCACACATTTCCTGCGTGTACCATCGCCCATACCAATATTCTATAGTTGGTAAAGAATATATGATTGCAGGGTCATACCTGCAGAATCGGCCAATACTGGTATTTCAATAGAAAGACAATGTAATCCACTTGATTTAAACGACGACAACATAACCAAAAGTGTTGGGTTACGCAAAACACGACGTTGAGCAATTTTTTAGACCGTACTTTGTCGTTTTGTTACTGTAACAACGATCGAACAGAGCTAAAATTAGACTTCTGATTCGCGCAAGGAAACCGTTATGTGTATGTTTCAACTTAAAATCACTGAGTTCCGTATATCGCAGCTGTGCACAAGGCTCTGCTCACCTGGACCATGCATCCGTCAAAGTAGAACTGAGTGGTATCGTTGGCGGAGCAGAATGATGGTTTTCTCGGTGCCTTTGGAAGATCCTCGGAACTGGTCTCCAGTGACTTCACCTTCTTTCCAGCCATACGCGCCTTCAGATTTTCCTGACGTTCTTTAACGGCTTGCTTGAGGCTCTGAAACAATGGTCAATAATCTTTTCCAAAAGTCCTCTACTCAATAGTTACGCTTCAAATAAAAATGGGCGGGTTTATCTAACAAGTAGTACACAAAACTATAAGACTAACAACAAGCTCCTTAAATTTTAAGAACAGGTCACACCTACCTCTTTGTATTCGGTCACCTGATTCTGATAGTTTTGCAGTTCCTGTTGCTCGATCGGTGTCAATTCACGCAATTTGAATCCGTTTGCATAGAGCACATTTCCCTAAAAGATAACACGAATATCAAAAAAATTCGTTAGACATTGCTATAAACGTGGCTCTCGGTTAAATTGCATGTTAACTCTGATCAAAAATCTATGCTATTTGTAAAGTCAATTTTATGTAACCAAAAGAGAACGTAATGCCCACCGTAACGACACACCCGGTAGAACCGCCAACTCCTCCACTGACAGCGATCGTTCCAACTGTAAGGCGTTTCTGCCTAGGAGCAGTAGCAGCGATTCCAATCAAAGCGCACACAAAGATCAGCTTCATCTGAAAGAAGAAGCATCCTCATACGACCGAAATACGAACCACATCATTCAATAATAAAATCACGTAGGGAAGAAATGAGGCAAGAACGCAAATATCAACAAAAAAACCGAAACCAAGAATTAGCTGCGAATCCAGATCCGATAACTTTGAGTGAAATTCACGCGTGAAAATGAAGAGGTTTACAAGCTTTTAAAAACTTTCGAGAATAAAACTATGATTTCACAGACTTCACAAAGGAACAGTCGAGAGAAGAAGGCTACCAGTGAAAACAAAATTCACAGACAAACAATATGCTTAAATGAGTATTTCAGTAAAGACACACCAGACTCAGCCAACAGTAAAGTAAGCTGAATCCACCGATCACCAACCAGTCGTCAGAATATCACTTTCGATGTCAACATCTCGTAAGCTGTGTGTTACTAGTACAGCGGCGCGTGTAGTGCAATGGTTCAGGGACCCTTGTGCAATACACATGGGTTCCATTTCGCGCCTCAAGCTCACCAAGTCTTCTATCTCAGTAAATTGGTTCCAAACTTGCCCAGGAAGAATGCAGCACTACCCCGATACATCGGCGGGCCAGACATGCACTCAATCACCTTCAAACTATGCATGATGAGGTTGAATGCACGGCTGCACGGCATATCCCTAAGGGATCGACGTCAAAAGCTTCACCTTATCGTCAACCTAAGTAGCGGCTTCTCCGAGCGATGCAAGATATTTGTTAGAGACGATGTGTCCAAGAAACGAAATGCCACCTCGACCTCGTCGTGCCAGCCATTCTAGGCTTGCTCAACAGTTTACTTTCCGCACCTAGTTTTACACTAAAGGCTTAATGTTTTGACAGGAAACGCTTCTTAAAGCCGATAATTCTCCAGGATTTTATTTGACACAGCTTTAACTATCATCAATTCTTTGAATAATGTGGAACCTAGATACTTAGCAAGCTGTACTGCTAAGAAGCTATTTCTATTCATTTCAAGACTAGCACTTTCCTAATCGTCAATTAGGGAGCTGGTGGTGCAATGGTAGTGATCTCGTTCATTACGCGGACTGGGCCCAGCATACCCAGGTCCTTTGACACCGCTGTAGATCAACCAAGCATCTCATCCCCCGATGTTAGGAAATTAGTCTCACACTAATCTGGGACAAGCTGATTCCCTCAATTTCACGTGGGAACGTCTCAGCACCACTTCTCAGGATTCCAGGGAGCGCCGAGTCGACCACTATTAAAAGACAGGGGTGTCACACGCAAACGAAAAGTTCGAAGGCTTTCGTGGATTGTGAGGGAGACGAATCGAATGCAATGAGCGCTGAGATAGGCACAGTGTGATATATATTATGTCGTATCACGTGATAATATCAAATCACTGATTATTTATGACTCCGTCGAAATGAATGTAGAACCCAACTTCTTGTTTCCACCTCGGTGTTTGATCTAACAACTCACATACCAGAAACTTCGAATCAGCCCACTAGACAAATTGTGTTTCTCGCAACCGATCAAAAACCTCGAAATCACAGCTGTCTGACAGATACGCCATATTATCGCTTATCTCTACCAACTTTCTTATTAATACAATGAGCATAGCTCTGTCAAAGTCAGGTTACGAAAGATCTGTTTCGAGTTCGGATTATTCGAATGCAAGCCTTCCGTAAGAATCTATAAATAGAAAGCTATAGCAGAAGGGAAGGACTATAACATTAGATAGAAGCGCAAAAAGTTTTTCATAGTATAAAGAGATCTATAAATAGAAACAAGGAATCGGGACGTACGAAGGGACACATCTGAGATGAATAACCACTCTTCGCTTTTATTTCGCGAAAATTTGGGAAAACGATATGCACGCATCCCTTGTCAGGCTTAAACTATGACAAATACCGTTAGTTGGTATCTATAGTTTCTTCTTTTGGTGAACAATCTTGCACTTTTCATAGCACTTCATTGTTGAAGAATTATCATTTAGCCGACTTCAATGTGCTATTTTCCCATGAATGACAATTGTATGTATAGTAGTCAAAACAAATGATAACGACGTCTGATTGCTCCAATGCTGCACGATTTCTCTCACCACCCATTTATCATCTATGTCAGAGGTTCTATGGGAGAATTCTCGACATGACCCAGAGATTCCGACTGGGCTAATCATTCCCGAAACAGAACAACGAGAGAGATAGAAACAGGGTTGGCTGGTGATTGCCGGAGCAAGTGGGTGGTGATGGTAATGAGGAAGAGCTGTAACTAATGACAGGCAGGCAATTGTCAACGTATCCCACCGGAGCAGGCTATCTCCTGTCAATGTCTCCCTACGTATCAAACCATCAAAGAACTTTGTGGTGCGGCGGATCGTCTCGTAAGCGTGGGCTTTGTGGATCTTCAGCCTTGATGCGACCCCAACTCAATGAAGAACGCCTGCTCAGATACTTTGCCTCAAATTCAAGCCACCTTAGTAACTTTTCCATGGATAAAGTGATAACAGACCTATATGGGGTCCGAAAGAAAAATAAACGAGAATTGCAAAGCTGAACATGAAAAAATCTTACGAAGCCCTAGACACCAACAGCGTCGGTTTCAGCTTGTAGTTCCACGGTTTTTATAGCCATTAAGAAACCGCCGAAGGAAAGAAACACTGTGTAAACCATCAGCTAGCTAGCCTCCGTCAAGTGTCAGGATAAAAACCGGGTTAGCTGCCGCAACCAGTTCACAAATGGAACACGAATTATCACGTTGCAATTCTATAAGGCGGAGAAAAGCATTGATCTTAACCTGTTATTCTCTTACAGAAATGTGGTCAAATCCACGGAAATCACAATCTGTGATGAACTTACTTATCAAATATTATTGGAAATTTTAAGGATAAACAACAAGCAGTGCGAGTTACCGACGAGTTGTGGTCGACGAGAGCGGAGAGGGCAGACGAGGACAGTTACGACATTGAACGCTTCCCAGCACGGCAACGAAAGACGGTGTGCGAAATCGAATGGGCGGAGCATCGCGAACGAAACCGTGTCTGATCAAACACGCCACCCACGACGCCTTTTCATTCTTCGAGATTTTCGCAACTACAATCTTTTAATCCTAAACATTCGTCGACCAGACATCATCTAAGTAACCACTACAAAATTTGAAACGTACGAAAACACTTTCGACAACCCCATTGGCGCTTTTTCACTGCCCACGAATGCACATCACTGCCAGTTTGATCTACAATAATCAAAAGCGCCAGTGAGATTTCCAGCTCCCCATAACCTCTGCTGAGCGGGCACAAAGGCATAAGTGGATTTTATCAACGTTATAAAATTCGAGGTAAACCCCGCGGTAGATCGCAGCTCGGCACCCGGGAACACCTCACAGCTACGATGAGGAGATAAACTGTTGGGAGCACTATCTGCACTAGTCACACTTACCTCATTTAAAGTTTGCAAAACTTTTATTTTTTACTTTTTTATTTTATTTCGTTTTCCATGCGTCTTCACTTCTACTGTGCGGATCCCAGCATTCCTCACATTCATTTCGTTTCCTCACATCTACTGTCCACGAAGATCTTCCATCTTGTGGCTTCCGTTGCTACTTGAGGGTTTTCATTTCATCTTGAACGTCGTAGAATGCTGGTCGAGCAATTCTCCTTGGAGTCCTGAGACAAGCGGGATGGAGCATTCCCAGTTGGATTGCAGAGAGTGATTTTTTCCTAGACAAGTCCGGTACCAATTTCTCGATCCCGGACGGATGAGAGGTCTTGGTTGGTCCGGCGCGGAATCGAACCAGCACCATGCTCGTGATGACGGGCATCACTACTACTGTGCTATACGCTTCCTAAAGCGTATATTACTTCAAAAAACTGAAACAAGGTATCAGCAGAGCTTCTAGTCATGTCGATTTCAGTTCATCAAAATGATAAACAGTCTCGCTTTCTCAATCCATTTATAATAACGTCGTTTGCCTAGAGAATACTTATTCGAAGATAAGTTTATCACCTATATCCATACCTATGTTTTAACTGTATATGTAGAAATTCTTATATTATACACTCTTTTTCGATGGGAAAAGAGAAATGGTTGTTTATCCTCTGGTCTCTGACAGCTGTGAAGTGAACTTGGAGGTAAACATCCACCATAGTTGCTTGATTAAAAATAAACAGCTCTTCGAGAAAATTTTGTGACCCCTTAATTGCAATATTAATACAATGCAACTGATCATATTTACCACTTCCTACTATTTCATCTTTAAAAAAAGAGAAGCCAAAAAGTTGAATGATTGAACGGTAGAAGTCTCAATGAGAAACTGTAAACAACACATTTATATCAAAAGCAGAGGTAATGAGGATTTCTTAAAATAATGGAAATAGAAGTCCCTGACCCGCTCAGTTGACTATTGACACCGAGGCATTCTGCATATAGGAAAACGTGGATGGACACAAGGATTTCCGTTGTGGGAGTGGTGAACTGGACCTCTCAAAGGTCATGATGATACGATGATAAGACGGATACAATAAGGTTGAAATGGCGATCTGAATGGGATACGGCTGCTTTTATAGGTGTCGTCGTCGTACCAGCCCACCCAACCTCCGTCACCGTGACTCAGCGCCGAACTCCTGTGATGCACCTCCCCATGATTCGCTCCCGAGTTCACAGCTAACGTTGTGGTTGTAAAGCGAAGAGTTTGTGTTACCAATTGCTTGTCAAGTCTTGGCTTAAAAAAATTGAAACTCATTTGCCGAACAGATGAAAAACTTGTTTATTTAGTTGGTCCTACGTAGCGAAAGCGAAAAGAGTTCGAAGGTGAAAATCACTGAAGTGTCAATCATTGAGGAAGCCAAAGTTTGCCGACAGCTTCTCAGCCAGACGACCGTAATGACTTTGATCGTTTCGACTCAGAGTGACTGACTGTTCATCTTTTCATTCACTTGAAATAATGAAAAAAGAAATTCCACAGTGAAAAATTATACACCATCACTCACTACGTTGTGATTTTTTAACGGTTTATGGCTTTCAATTTATATTTGGCCATACAGGGCTGAATCATCGCATCGTGAATCGAAATAGTTTATAGATGAGAGCATGGATGTATGTAGCAAAGCGGTTAGCTGTGATCTGCAATACACACAGAATTCGTCTTTGGTTCAAACTCTCCTAACACACTAGGTCCGTCTCGAAGATGATGACAAAATGATGCCAGACCTGCTTAGGGGATAAAACACTGATCTGATACATAGGTAAACCACCCAGTATTATTTTACAAACCAGATATGAAATTCGTCTTCGTGAACACAACAACCAATTCACAATTGCAATCAAAAAATTTTACCGAAAAGTGAAACACAGCATTTTTCATACCTGAGCTTTTTCTTTTTTTTTTTTTGAAGATTTCCCATTTTCACTCGATGTGTATTTGAGCCGCTCGGAGAGCAGCAAAATTTCACATAGATCGAAGGTAAGTCCAAATATTTTTATTAATAAAAACTTATTTCATAAATCTTTTTCTCTTTCTATTTCTTTTCTTTCTATTTGGAAAGCTGCTGTCTAAGCGGTCAATTCAAGACCTTGGTGACTTAGGAACATCTTGCCTTGTCCTACCATGCCTTTCCATTAGCACACCTTCTGATTATCTTGTTAAATTAAAGCCATTACAATTTCTCAATCCCTGTTCGGTTCGGTTTTCGGATTCCTTGCGATCTACCAGAAAAATAACGAAAACGTAAAGAAGAAAGAACTGATGGATTGTTGCAAAGAAACAATCCAGGGTTGCGCAATCCAACTCGATTATTGGACAAAACGAGAGTAAAAAAAGTATGCTTGGTAGACACGATTCAGGCAGACCGCATTTTCGCTGTTCATCGCTGTTTATGAAGCTGGTGTTGAACAGATTGAATTTGCCAGAATTCCTCTCTACTCAACTCACGGGCTGAGTCACAACGACACGTGACGAGTGTGAATTCTCTCCGAAGAGAATGAGGTCGTCGACCGTTGGCAACCCCTTAATGCGGAAAACAACATTGTCCACAGCCGATTATCGTTCGTTCAACCGTAGCGCAATCTCTCTGAAAGATGAGCAACCAGTCCGCAACAACAGCCGCTGTATCCCACCAGAAGAGAGGTGATTTCGTGTTGAGTGGGACGAACGAGCAATAACGCTAAATTTCTGTTTCAAACAGAATTTCACTGCCTCAGTAACGTAATGCTCTATGCTCAATAGTGCACACGGACGGCTTATGTTACTTTTTGGTATTGTACAACAACGGCATCAACGGTAGTCGAATTCCCACATAGTAATCAAATTGTCAAGAAAATGGAAATTATCGGGAAATTTTCGAAGGAAAAGAAGTGACCATGAGTATTTCGGGCTATAGATTAGTGGTGGTAGACTAGCACTAGAATAACAACATTTTGCTTTCTTATCACTTTTACATAGAGTGCGCATGTAGCGCAGTGGTCAGATTCAATGTACATGCCATCTTATGGCCCTGGTTTACCCGTCGAGAGCTTTATCGCTTTTTACCCTTTTTTCATTTTTATTTGTCTCGTTCTTTACATATTCACTTGGTTCTAACAGATATGTAAGGAATGTTGTTCATGGAAGGGCTAAAAGTACAAGTAGGATTTAGGTGTCATCACTGTCCTTTTCTTTCAAGACATTTGTATGTTAAAATCTCTCTCACCACTTAGCCGGCCTTTCATTTCCGTACAGAATTTCGCAAGGATGAATCATTCAACGGTTTTCATAGATTAGTCATTTATGTTGACAGCAAATTTCATAAGCATTTTGCAGTGATACTGTTACATAGATTGTTTTCAACGTATGGGACGCTCAGAATAACATGAAGCGGTGTCTCATATCTTGTTTTTGGTTTGCTTTACTAGTTTTGAAAATTAAGTAGCTATCGTGAATTTGTAAACGCATTCTCTCACGTGCATGTCCGTCATCACGAGCATACTGCTAGTTCGACTCCCTCCGAGCCAAGCAAGCCTCTCATCCCTGCGGTGTCGGAAAATTGGTACCGGACTTATCTGGGAAAAAATCACTCTCTGCAATCCAATTGGAAACGCTTCAGCCCGAACATCTCAGAAGTCTAGCGAAATTGTTCCACCAGCATTCTACGACATTCAAGATGAAATGAAAATCCTCAAGCAACAACCGAAGCGGCACGTGAAAACTCGGAAGACTTTCAAGGACGATGGATGCGAAGAAACGAATTGGTTGTGAGAAGTGCTGAAATCCGCATAGTAGACGCAAAGACGGATCAAATAAAATGAATTTAAAAAATTCTCTTTAACAAAAGGATGGCGTTCTTTAGGAAATTGTAAAGGTATTGGAAAAGATAGAAACAACTTCTTGCAACGACCCTATTCGATTTTAGACGATTGTTAAAACCCGTGATTTGTGTGTTTTTTCTTTCTTCGATCCGTCCAGCAGCTTTTTGTCGTGACGCAGCTGTCCCATCCAATGAGAAAGGTCAGCAGTCGCGGTCGTCAATTTTTGTGAGTGATTAACGGTTCGTCGTTCCCAAGCCCGTGGATCAACAGGCATTTCGAAAGTGATCACCTCCAACCACACGGCAATCAACATCGAAAAGTAATGGTCTCAAACCCAACTGGTTTTCACCACTCGCCTCTTTTGACGTGATTGGGGCCAACGTGGTTTGTTGACGAAAAGCTCTTATTCCACCATAGGACCATAGTGGACGTTCAGGAAACGACCAACTCCTTAACCTGAACATCGGCTGTAAAAAAAATTATTGTAGGTTACAATGCAGTTAGCATAGTACTTTTGCTGACAAAGTGATGCAAAGATAAAAAAAGAGAAAGAACGGCAATGAAATAGGTGTAGTCACGAGAGTTGGCATTAGAGGGGTGGCATGAAATAGAAAAATGGCATGTTTATATTAGCAGAATAACTCGAATCCTGCTCCACTTACCTTAAAAGTGTATGAGTAGCAGTTCTCCTAGCCTCAGCATTGTTCAATAAGGCAGTGCTTCTTTCTTGAGAAGACACGAGGAAACCACCGAAACGTCAGTGAGCATTGATTAATCGCTTGATTAGCTGTGTATCCGAAATTCGCTGGCTCCGACAAAAATCGCTGAAGTTTGCCTGCTCATTCCTCGCCTCGACTGACAGATGTTTTCAATATTTGAGTGACTAAGAAATTCGACTGGAATGTGATATTTCTTACAGAGCAGTTTGGATGATCACGTGATATTATTCTCTTCGTAGCTACAACACACACACCCAACGGCCGGTCTCCGGTCGGGCACCTCTGAACATTTGCTTCATAAACTGAAAACTAACGCTACTCCACTTGCTGCCTATGGATATTCTTGTTTATAAAATTCTCCATAAACACTGTTTGTGCTCTGATAATTCTTTTATGGTTAGCAGTGAAGTAATAAAGGTTCTGAAATAAGTGACACTTGACCTAACAAGCAATTATGGTCAGTTCTTTTTGAGGTGGACACATTGTTTAAGAGGAACTGCAACAAAATAGAAAGTAAAGTTGTCTAGTGCATTGATACTGTAGAGTTTCAGCTCATTGTGAAGGGAGTAAGTTCCTGTTAGGAACTCTTACACATCATTTACATGGGAAAACCCATGTGAGTGGTGGCATACTGTCAAGGAGAACCGACAATTCTCACACACTCATTTGTTCTCCCACTTGCACACCCAATCACAAGCATGACTCTCATCCAATGAAGCAGGAAATCGGGCACACCTACTTTAAGCATGCATTATTTTTCCGATGGATATTTAGTTACATGCGCAATATTGACAAAAAAGGTTTGAAATGAGATGCATTCAAAATTTCATTGTGCCAAATTGGTTAAAAAAAAAACTTGGCAGTGAATATGGCTTGGATCACCCACAGACATTTCTTGAAAAATATAAAATTTTTGAGGGTTGTGTTGACAATTCAATAAGATGATTCACACCTTTATTACAGAAAGGGCGAGATATCCGTTGTGAAGAGAGGGGAGAGAAAAATGTCATCATTGTCCCAATTAATGGTATCATTTCCCTAATTTTCTAACGGGCCCTAAGCCTACGATTAAAGTGAAAATACGTTCCTCTCCTCTGAAACTTCGGAAACTGACTACCTTTCTTTGACTAGAGTTGATTGTATGTCCATGTCAGTTTGTGCGATTGGCCAGATATATAGGCACAATTTAAGTGCTTGGTTAACCAAATTCTTTTAGATGGATTCTGCCTAATACACCATATTTGACTTGCTGGTACACTAGTCGCAGGAGACGCTACGGGCAAAGGAAATACTGGAAATACATTTGGAAGGGTGCAAAACATCTTCTAACTGACATGGATTGGCACATGACTGTGCTCAAGACCTAAGTCGGACGTAGGACGGTTATCTCTAAATTTCACAGAAAACCGCCTCCAACCAGTATTCCAAGTGTGAATATGTAAATGACAGTATAGATTCTTAAGCTGCAACCGAGTCGACACTGAGTCCGGACCACCGGTTTCGTTGGCGGTTGCAAGACGAGGAGTCAAACAAAGAAGTGTTAGAATTTGTAAAACAGAAAGCATGAGCGAAATGTGTAAGTTCTTCAATTTCTCATGTGTCACTGTTTGTTGTATTAGCTGCTCAATGGGATATGAGTCTTCAAGTAAGTCTTAGGTACCGAATAATTATTACCTTGAAGTAAAATACTCAACTTTATACGAATTTGTAACGCGGGTCTTTTTCACTTTGCCACAGAGCACATTCGCAAGGTGGGGTTATAATCGTTTATACAAATAGTAACACTTCAAAACATTAACAGTGAGCCGATATGTAGGAGAGTGAAGGATGTAAGTGCTAGTACCAAGAAAGAACTCTGGTAAGAAGAACAGGTAGAGAGAGATGAGGAGGATACTGCAGTGGAGACTACGTAAGACCAAGACCAAGACAAACTAACCATCGCATTGAGGAAGGTGTTTGTATAGATACTATGATAGGGACAGTTTAGCTGGAGTAATTGGGGTTGAAGAAGGTGAAGAGAACTTCGCTCTTTGGACCAACAGATCAGGTTCATTTTTAATTGAAAAAACCTTAAATGAAAGACAAGTGCATTTCCGGGGGAGGCGATGAGGCGATGACAAAGTAATACATGTACTTTCAGTTAACAATATCACAAGTGCAAGACAGGTGCATTTCCGAGGGAGGGGATGACAAAGTATTACATGCATTTCTGATTAATAATATCAGAATATCACCATAACATTACTGAGATATTTGCAACTCCAGAACACTGGTGTCTGAGGTGAGGACCGAGCTCACTATTACGCATTTCGGGGCTGAAGCGTTCACCACCACACCATGCGAGTCCTTCATTTCGCCTCACTCAGCTGTGTATTGACCTATAGACGCTATCAGCAATCACGCGTCAACGGGATTGACCTGAGGAGCACAAATCGGTATGAACCCAGTTAGGCTGAAGCCATGCTATAAATCACAATGTTGTCAATTTTTATTTACTGTCTACTATTTTTTAATGGCAGGATATTACGTTAAATATAACCATAATTTTGGTGAAATATTTGCAAAAGTCCGGACCGCTGGCGTCCACGATGGGGACCGAACGCGTTATTACCTTATCCGCGAGATAATGCAAACAAACAGGGAATAGTTACTCCCCGAATATCGTCAGTTCTTATTTAATGCCTACTATTCTTAAATAGCAGTGTATTACTTGAACTGTAACTGTAAACAAAAATTTCTTTGCAATTTGTCTGAGTTACGGAGTGCCTACGAGAATCTGTACCTTTTGGTTGGCAAACAAACTCGCTCAAAACCAATCATAAGTATAGTAATACTTCGAAACCGACTTTCCTTGAACCTCGGTGTGCTTAATCAATTAATTAAGGCCAAACTCGACACGAAGGCGAAGCCGCCAGATCGAGACGAACAGCAAGCACGGACCATCGACTCGGATCATCGGATCTGATGAAGACGAAAACGTCGAAACGTTATAAAGGATAAGGATAAAGCTCTCGGCGCTGATCAATCCCTGAGGGATGCGCCATGCATCCGACTTCATTAAGCATCATTGGAGGTGATTGAATGCATATCTGGCCTTTACAATGACTCGCGGTGGCCTGCCGATGTATCGAGTCAGTGCTGCTATCCTCCCAGACAAGTCTGGTACCAATTTGCCGACCCCGGAGGGATGGAAGGCTTGGTGGGCCATGGGCGCATTTCACGTGCGCGCCGCAGTGGCGCCTCCAACCACTGCGCCACACACGCCCTTGTCGAAACGTTAGCCGATAATAAATATTGTTATCGACCTCGTGTAAGCTCATCAAAGAAAGAATACCAATCATAAGTATTTATTTTTTGCTGGAAGAGCAGCAAACAAGGTTAAAATGAGAAATATACAGTATATTAATGCTTCGAGACCATCGACTCGGATCATCGGCGATAATAAATCTTATTATCAACCTCGTGTAAGCTCATCAAGAAAAAATACAGTATATTGTTAAATCTTCCAGAAATAATTCACAGCCCATTTTTTCTAGAGAAATGTCAATTGCTCGAACGATCTGCAATGAGGAAGACATCGGTAGTTGCCCAAAAAGAAGGCTTTGTGTTTGAAGAATCTGGTAGTCGATCATCCTATGGAGGTTCAGGTGAAATAGCACTCGAATATCTCTCTTGTGTCCCACCGACTCAATCCATAATTTCAAAGCTTTGCTTTTTACCACCTTCTGCATACAGTACTCACAAATTAGAATACTTTCAAGCTATTCTCGATACTTTCTTTTAAAAAAAGGAACTGGATTGTAGTGAAAAGTTGTATAACCAGGTCCAGAACCAGTGAATATGAACAGTACATACAACGCTCCAATGAAGGAAGAGCAGCAAACAAGGTTAAAATGAGAAATATACAGTATATTAATGCTTCGAGACCATCGACTCGGATCATCGGCTCTGATGAAGACGAAGACGTCGAAACGTTAGCCGATAGTAAAGATTATTATTAACCTCGTGTAAGCTCATCAAGAAAAAATACGTATTGATTAAGCACACCGAGGTTCAAGGAAAGTCGGTTTCGAAGCATTAATACGCTTTGTGCTAGCTAATGATAACACCGACTTCTGCACGATGTGCGCGATGATATATGTCCGGAAGAAAAACAAATAGTTATCAACGGACATTATCATTATATTCACCATCAGCATCGTGTATAAAAGGGCACCACTGAATGAGTGTGCCTCATTCGAGGAGACGGAACGCTGAAGAAGACCTGACTCGACACGAAGGCGAAGCCGCCACATCGAGGCGAAAGACAAGCGTGGACCATCGACACGGATCATCGGCTCTGATGAAGACGAAGACGTCGAAACGTTAGCCGATAATAAAGATTATTATCAACCTCGTGTAAGCTCATCAAGGAAAAATACGTATTGATTAAGCACACCGAGGTTCAAGGAAAGTCGGTTTCGAAGCATTAATACGCTTTGTGCTAGCTAATGATAACACCGACTTCTGCACGATGTGCGCGATGATATATGTCCGGAAGAAAAACAAATAGTTATCAACGGACATTATCATTATATTCACCATCAGCATCGTGTATAAAAGGGCACCACTGAATGAGTGTGCCTCATTCGAGGAGACGGAACGCTGAAGAAGACCTGACTCGACACGAAGGCGAAGCCGCCACATCGAGGCGAAAGACAAGCGTGGACCATCGACTCGGATCATCGGCTCTGATGAAGACGAAGACGTCGAAACGTTAGCCGATAATAAAGATTATTATCAACCTCGTGTAAGCTCATCAAGAAAAAATACAGTATATTGTTAAATCTTCCAGAAATAATTCACAGCCCATTTTTTCTAGAGAAATGTCAATTGCTCGAACGATCTGCAATGAGGAAGACATCGGTAGTTGCCCAAAAAGAAGGCTTTGTGTTTGAAGAATCTGGTAGTCGATCATCCTATGGAGGTTCAGGTGAAATAGCACTCGAATATCTCTCTTGTGTCCCACCGACTCAATCCATAATTTCAAAGCTTTGCTTTTTACCACCTTCTGCATACAGTACTCACAAATTAGAATACTTTCAAGCTATTCTCGATACTTTCTTTTAAAAAAAGGAACTGGATTGTAGTGAAAAGTTGTATAACCAGGTCCAGAACCAGTGAATATGAACAGTACATACAACGCTCCAATGAAGAACAAAGGTGTTTTTACATCATTTGCTTCCAGATGAATTTCCAAATTGACATGTCGACATGAAGCAAAAACATGAGGTGTAAAAAGAACGTAAAGAAAACTTCTTTGTGCTTCAATGACCGTGTCATGGCAGTGAACACCTGCTTTACATCGCCGTTCGACATTTGTGAATACGTCATTTCCATTGGACATACGGCTGAAACATGTATTGGGTGCACCTAGCAGAGCAAGTTATTTGTGTGAAGATTATGAAGAACAACGGCAATAGTTGATAAATTAGCTCTACTAACAAGGCAATCAAGCAAAATGGTAAGCAAATAAGCGCAATTGACCTTCTATGGGAATTGTTCGATTCTCAGCTTATAAAAAGATATTGGCGTTTTTTCCTTAATTAATGGAATTATTGGTGTGATGGAACATGTCCCTATCCATTGAGCGCAGCTGTTTGAACACCAACAAAAGCTTAAAAAGCTCCTCCATCATAATATTAGCCAATGGACCAATGGTAAATCGGCGATAGGACCACCTTCAGTTAAGCGCTCGTGGTTCCACAATCAATCAACATTTGCTACAGATTTGTTCAATTTTAAAATAGTAGGGTACTTGTGTTAGCTTTCTTATGAATCAGATTTGAGGTTCAAGGAAAGTCGGTTTCGAAGCATTAATACGCTTTGTGCTAGCTAATGATAACACCGACTTCTGCACGATGTGCGCGATGATATATGTCCGGAAGAAAAACAAATAGTTATCAACAGACATTATCATTATATTCACCATCAGCATCGTGTATAAAAGGGCACCACTGAATGAGTGTGCCTCATTCGAGGAGACGGAACGCTGAAGAAGACCTGACTCGACACGAAGGCGAAGCCGCCACATCGAGGCGAAAGACAAGCGTGGACCATCGACTCGGATCATCGGCTCTGATGAAGACGAAGACGTCGAAACGTTAGCCGATAATAAAGATTATTATCAACCTCGTGTAAGCTCATCAAGAAAAAATACAGTATATTGTTAAATCTTCCAGAAATAATTCACAGCCCATTTTTTCTAGAGAAATGTCAATTGCTCGAACGATCTGCAATGAGGAAGACATCGGTAGTTGCCCAAAAAGAAGGCTTTGTGTTTGAAGAATCTGGTAGTCGATCATCCTATGGAGGTTCAGGTGAAATAGCACTCGAATATCTCTCTTGTGTCCCACCGACTCAATCCATAATTTCAAAGCTTTGCTTTTTACCACCTTCTGCATACAGTACTCACAAATTAGAATACTTTCAAGCTATTCTCGATACTTTCTTTTAAAAAAAGGAACTGGATTGTAGTGAAAAGTTGTATAACCAGGTCCAGAACCAGTGAATATGAACAGTACATACAACGCTCCAATGAAGAACAAAGGTGTTTTTACATCATTTGCTTCCAGATGAATTTCCAAATTGACATGTCGACATGAAGCAAAAACATGAGGTGTAAAAAGAACGTAAAGAAAACTTCTTTGTGCTTCAATGACCGTGTCATGGCAGTGAACACCTGCTTTACATCGCCGTTCGACATTTGTGAATACGTCATTTCCATTGGACATACGGCTGAAACATGTATTGGGTGCACCTAGCAGAGCAAGTTATTTGTGTGAAGATTATGAAGAACAACGGCAATAGTTGATAAATTAGCTCTACTAACAAGGCAATCAAGCAAAATGGTAAGCAAATAAGCGCAATTGACCTTCTATGGGAATTGTTCGATTCTCAGCTTATAAAAAGATATTGGCGTTTTTTCCTTAATTAATGGAATTATTGGTTGATGGAACATGTCCCTATCGCATTGAGCGCAGCTGTTTGAACACCAACAAAAGCTTAAAAAGCTCCTCCATCATAATATTAGCCAATGGACCAATGGTAAATCGGCGATAGGACCACCTTCAGTTAAGCGCTCGTGGTTCCACAATCAATCAACATTTGCTACAGATTTGTTCAATTTTAAAATAGTAGGGTACTTGTGTTAGCTTTCTTATGAATCAGATTTTCGTTTCTGTTATATTTTTTTCGCTATTATAAGTTGGGTCTTCCTATCCATTCCACTTTTATCCGTTCTCGTTTTACGTCATTAGTCTGCCTGCGCCATCAACTGAAGCATTTGGCTAGTGGTGATGGAATTGCATTCGTCTCTTGTAGAACGGTTGCTCACATTTCAGACTTAGTCATCATAGCTATTTTAACAATGGTAAGCCATCACGATGTTGCACTGAATTCAAAGCGACTAACGGTGTTTTCGCATGACGAACGGCTCTCTGACTCAGTTCCGTCACGGAAACGTTCAATAAAAATTCATGACAAGAAGACATTTTTCAGCGGTTTTTTATCGGAGAGAACGGGAAACGTCAGACACTCACGCCACTTTGCTTAAACATTCCAACTGCAATCCGGTCAGAATGGCCTCATCCATTTAAATCGCTAGTTTTTTTTTTTTTTGGAGCATAGACCGGTTTTATGGCAGTCATTGACGTTCTGTTATCTGCCCTCATTAGTAGCATACGTATTCATCGGACCGTTTCTATCGATTAAATAGGAGGTAAAAAGCACTACAATAATTTGAGGTTACAAAGTTACTGTAGAGAAATTCCTACTGTTTGCTTCAAAGTATGGCAACGCTTAGTGACGCACCGATCATTCACATATTCACTGTCCAATCTCTGAAGCCAAGGGAACGAATTTGTCAATTTCCTAATGATGCGACCTGTTTACAGGCTAGTTACTTCGCTGTTCCGATAAGTATAAGTGCAAATCTGATTTATATAGACAACAATGGTCACTCTAATGAAAATAAATAAACTAACAAGAATGGAATATTGCAATTTTTTCCTGTTTCTCAGGCCCGAGCGATATATATCACAGGATTTCTTTACGAATACAGTTCTTTAGCCCATCTAATACCTGATCAACGTTCCTCACCAAGAAACTTGTTGATCCGAGTACAGTTCTCACATGACCATTATCTCATTATTTGCTGACTGAACAAGATTTCTCTCTGACAGGCTCGAGATAGCAATGCTAGTACCTCCCATAGACATATCACTTTCTTTCAATAAAAAACCAGGTTGACTGATTTTCTTGTCTAATCGCCCTCAAAATCCAGCACCCTTCTTTGGTGTGGCTCTGAAATACCGTTTTCCCTTTTTGCAATGATCGGCGATTCACTGTCTGCTGTTCTACGGAGATCCGTTACAGTCTACGGTATTTAGGGAACACCGGCTGAAATTTTAACTGGTGTGCAGCTGGTCGACTATCGCTCAGATTCTCATCCGGTCGTTGAACTGAACAATCCTATCCTGCAAACATAAAAATATAGACATTGTTAGGAAGACAGCTAAAACAACGTTGATTGCTGTTATACACTTAGTAACACATAGAACACCAATATTGTTAATGACTGACTACAGATACCACCGATGGAGTAAAAATGTGACTAAGAAAAAGGCAAAGCAGTTTCCTCGGTCGGGGGGTGGTTGATAACATGTAAACTACCGGCAGAGGTAATGACGAGTTCAAATCCTATTTGGAAATCCAGGCTTTGTTCATATCTCGACATCTCTATGGTTGTATTTCACATTATAGCCCGAAATGAAAACTGAATAAGCAGAAAATAACAATTATAACATTGTGACTACTTAGGTGTTCTAATATTTAAATTTTGTGCAATTTTCATGCCTACTGTAAATTTTTAAGAGGTGAATGCAACAGTCGTAATGATGCCCGTGATTACGAGCATAGTGCTAGTTCGATTCCGACCCGGGACAACCAAGCCCGTCATACCTCCGGGTTAGGGAAACTGGCACCAAACTTGTGCGGGAAAAAAATTACTCTTTGCAATCCAACTGGGAATGCTCTATCCCGC
>MQTX01000210.1:0-36648 GCA_009735665.1 Angiostrongylus cantonensis
CAAGAAAACAGAGTTAAGGAACTATGATGGACTATGATGGGTCATGTCATATGATACTCGGGAATTCCGTTTCATATACTTATTTCTTTTATGTTTTATACCCTCACTTCGATCCATGAACCTTTCTAGCTTACCTTAATGGCCTGCAAAAATTACGGAACCATCCTACTCTCAAGTAGCCCTTAAGAAATGGAGAATAATGTTTAGTTGGCTCTTTGAGTTTCGAAACTCTGACTCATCGACCAATGTTAAACAGGAGTGTTGAACTGTCTTTTGACATCCACCGTTTCAAAATTTTTAGAAAACTGTTGGTTCTTGCGATTCACGTCAGCATGACGAGAAACCTTCAGAACTCTTTGATATGATTTCTTCGCTGAGGAACATCGTAAAAAACACCAACAATCGTGTTTTTCACTTTTCTCGCCAACGTTCGTATCTCCAGTTGGCATTCCGCCTAACAAGGTATGGTGGCTTGTAAAATAACTCGGGCATGCCAGTGCCAGTTCTAGATGTTCGAAAAATCGAATTCCCACAATTAAAACTTATGAAAATCTGAAATGAAGAAAGCATCCTAGAAAAACTGCATTAATGATAATCCTATTCCGTTGGCCCTGCTGTTTTTTCTCACAAAATGTTAGTAGGAAAAAGGTCACGTGTGACACTCCTCCTTGTGGTTCATTTTTGAATTTTTGGAATTGATCCAAAACACTGCAAGAGTTTTACGCGCTGATGTTTTCGATTCGAGCCTGAGGACAGTGATTTAGTCTTGCACGCGACAGAGAAAAATGTAGGATTTGCTGGCGCTCGCTCGAGTCACTCGACGATCAACGGGACTAGAGGTGATAGAGGTGATACAGGTGATGAATGGCAAGGATTGATTGATGCAGTCGATCAATACAAACGAGTCCTCAATTTCAGGCCTAGATTTTCTGGATTAGGTTTAATTAGAGTTCTTCTCGACACGAAGGCGAAGCCGCCACATCGAGACGAATAACAGGCGTGGACCATCGACTCGCATCATCGGCTCTGATGATGAAGAAGACACGTCGAAACGTTAGCCGGTAATAAATATTTTTATCAGCCTCGTGTAAGCTCATCAAAGAAAGAATACATATGTACATATGCAGTTTTTCGTTATACACAGACGGTCATACGGACGTAGAAAAAATGAACCGCAAGGAGTGTTTTGGCATTACGCGTGACTTGACGCCATACTTCAGGCTGATCCTATGACCTGACACAGGCACAGTCCTTGCCCATCGTTGTCCTTGCCCTATTACTCTGTGCGGCTGCTATACACCAACTAACTTTACAAGAAATAAAAGGTAGGTATTTAAATGAAGCTGTTTCTTATGCGAATACAAAGTTATTTGTTAAGTTTTATCTGCTGGGGTTATGAAAGTGTTCGGCTGAGTAGACGAAATCTCAATTTGACATTTCCAGGCTCTGAAGAAGGTGAAACCGCTGAAATGTCAGCTATTGTATCCAAATAAATTCTATAATAACAACCTCGTATCTGCTTATTGAAATGAAACATCGAATTATCAATCAATGCCGAAGTTGTCAGAAAGTCGGTCTTGGGAATAAAAATTATTTATTTATAGAATAACATATGGCATTAAGAGGAAACTGTTCCCGAAGAACATTAACATCGGATTCAGGTTCTCTGAAATATAACGAATTTTCTAAAGCTATTACAAAAAAACATAAACATATTTTCAAACCCACCGCTTTTCTTCGACTACCGAGGACAAACCGTTCACTCGGTTTCTCCTGAAACCTTTCTCTGTTTTTTTCAAAGTCAGACGCATAATACCTTAGGGATATAATAGTTTTTCAAAGGAGCACACTTACCGCATATGTCACTAGACTTTTTTCAGTATTAACCAGACCTTCTTCCGCCTGAAATTGTAAAGGGAATCCAGCAAATCAATCAGCTGTCATCGCAAGAACTTTTTATTCTTATTTCTTTTTTTTATTTTTTATTTTCATATATTTTTATATTATATTATTTTATATTACTTTTATTTTTATTATTTTTTAATATTTGTATTTTTTATTTTTTCGTTATTTTTATCAGGGCCAATCGTTTTCGAAGCAATAACTAAGCGTTTTTACATTTTGCTCATCGGTATATATTTTTTGCTACTCTAATAAAGTCTAATTCTTCATCAAAGAAGGAGAACTCTGCAAACTAAGTGAGTGTATTAATCTGAAGTTAAGTCGCTACAAATACAGCTAGAGACCTGGCAGGCATAACATTCATTGCCGGTTTCCGCCAAACAGTATCTGCAGTACGTTGCTGGACATTCTAGGCAAAAGTACAGCTGAGCCGGCTTCATCTTCTGCTGAAATAGCAGACTTCAATTTTAAAGGTAACAAAGAGAATTGAATCTACGACTTCGACAATTTCAAAGTGGTGTCTTTGATGCATTGAACACGCTTTGCTCAAAAGTTCGCTGAAGAGTTTTATATCAATCCGACCCCAAATTGGTTCACTGGGATGGGACTAGGAAGTTGTGAATCCCTCGAGGATACCGACCAATCGACCGCACCCTTCCATCGTAAATTCATTGCGCTGGATCACGTTTACCTAGTCTATTTACGAGAGCACCTTCGTGGAACCAAATTATGATTGAAAAGTTTTCAAAGAACCAAAAATGTTGCCTTACAAAGTTTATTAATCAATTTGCATTAATTACATAAACTAGGTTATTTTCATGACGCGTGTAGTCTAGTGGCAGGTGTGTCATTCGATTTGAATACGTCCAAGGATTTCGTTGGATCCGCTTCACGTTGGTGCCAATCTTGCGGTGGAAACTCGATTCGATCCACAAGAGGTTGTTTCCGCCTGCTGTGAAGAACTGAACAACTTAGCACAGTTATATCAACATTTCACCGAGAATTGGCTCCACCAGTCTTCGTGAACAATAATAAAGAGGAACAAAAAGTCCTCAAGCTTCAGCCGAAACCTAAGCGTAAATCCGATGACCATTATGGGTTGTGGAGCGAAGAAACGAATCGAATGAAAGACTTCTGCGATTCATACAGTATGAGTCATCCGAGCATGCAACATGAAAACTAAAACAAAATGTTTTTCTTTTGTACAGTACTACAATGATTGTTGCCTACTCTTCAGCACAGTTTCCTACGCTTATAGTTGTATTGTTATTCACGACCAAAACAAATGTAACGTGCTGGTTCAACTTAAATTGGCGCTAATAATGATAAAGTACTTTCTAGAATAAGCTTTATGAACTTAAGCCTTATTCAGGAACTTAGTGGCAAATTAGTATTATGTCTATATCCTTGGCCACGGATTAATGGTTCTCCCTCATTCAACGGATTTCCCTCAAGTGAGGTATTTCGATCCGGTTAGTCGTGAAGCTACGTTGCGCGTCCCCGGGCGGCGAATAAGGGGGTAATCGCGGACTAAAAGCGACCTTTGCTTCCCTGAGACGCAGGTGGGTCCAGGGGATGGACTTCCTGCTTTTGCAGCGTCGATTTGGCACATACTTTTTGAATTTGCTAGGCGTATGCATGCGTGTGTGAATGCGTTCTCGCTTTATGCGGATTGTATTGTACAAGTCAATTCGGCCAAAAGCCTGCAATCAAGTGACAGGGAAGTATATGGGAGGCGGTTAGGAGTCGCCTCCAGCAAATAAGCTCCACGTCCACTCTGGGAGAACCTGGAAAGCTACCCGTGAGTATACTCAGCCCTCACATTCAAAGCCCAGCATGATATACGTGGGTATCAAAATGCTAAACACAGTGAAAAAAAAACGGGCGCCATTCTCATGACCCCGAAAGAGCCTCAATTTCGCAGCGTTGGGTAGGACGAATACGGAGAGGCTGCTAAAATTGCAGGCCCAATGGAAGATGCCTATCACGAAGAACTATTGTGACGATCTGTACCTACAATGCACGTGCACTTGCATCCGAGTCCTCGATAGAAGACTTGCTCATGCAAGCAAAAGTGGTAAGGTACGACATCATCGGCCTGGCCTCGGCGAGACGACGTCTCCCATTCAACACCGTTTGTGGCATCGGTGAAACATGCGACAGTAGAGGAGTAGGCGGTGACGGCGTTCTCGTCAACACGAGTTTGTCCATGAACATCGGTTCTTCGAACAGCTTACAACCCGAATCGGACATTTACGATTAAAAAAAGTGGATCATTACCGGCTTTGACAATCTTCGTCGTTTACGCGCCGACATCAAAATATGACCAGGAAAAAGTCGAAGCGTTCTACATGGACTTGGAGAAGTTCTACAGAGGAGTCCATGCCTTCTTCAAGGTCATCACTGCAGATTTCATTGCCAAGATTGGACCAAGAAGAACGTTTCAAGAAAATCACATTGGGACCCACAGATTAGAATTGAGCGAACAGGGTGAGCGGCTGTCTGACTTTATCATTGCGACCAAGGCCATCCATGGTAACTCGCAGTTCCAGAAGCCCCACCCTCAACGCTGGACGTAGTAGTCTCCCAGTGCAGAGTACCATAATGAAAGAAACCACATCATAGCAAATCGAAGGTTTTTCTTAAACGATGTCGCTGATGCCCCAAAAATCCACACTAGATGAGACCACCGTCTCCTTGGTGAAAGATTCTATTTCTCGCGGAAAGGAGAGAAAGTCGCTTGATTCAAAAACTGAAATCCCAGAACCACCACAAACTGGGGCTTATTCAATTCATTAGTCGGTTGTTGGGAAGATGCTGTTGTCGACAACATCGAAGAGAAATGCGATCGGCTCATTCAACATTTCCATGTTAGCGCTATGAAAGCTAAAAGTTCGAAAGTAACCAAGAGACGTTTCTCTCCAGAAACCCTCGAGCTAATACGCCAGCGTGGATTCGCACGAGCTACAGGCCAGCGCGAACTAACGTCCGAACTTGCGAAACAATACAGGCAGGCGATAAAAGAAAATGTTAAAGAGAGAAGAGCAGCAGTAATGGTCGAAGCTGCAGAGGCTATGAAAAGCATTAGCAAAGCCCGCCGAAGCCTCACCAATTACAAGACCAAGAAGGTTGCAGTCCCACGCCCAGACGGAACTGTTACAGCGCCCAGAACGGAAATGGAGAAAATCATCCACGATTACTACTCAGATCTCTTCGATAGCCACGTCCACCTCCCGTCATATAAAATGAAAGAAGATGGATATGTTGCAGCACCGATTCTCCCTTACGAAATCCGACATGCCATTTCGTCGATGAAAAATCCAACAGCACCAGGTCCGGATAGGATAAGATTAGAACATTGGAAGAACCTTTCGCCAGTCCTCGTGAACACACTGGCTCGGATCTTTACACGTTACCTGTCTGAATGGTAGGTCCCTGGTAGGTTATTGTTTAAGAAAAGTGACCTACATGATATGATATTATACGTGATATAGGCAACTATCGCTCAATCTGCTTGCTGTCAGTCGTACACAAACTTTTCACTCGAGTCATCCTAAGCAGGATTGACAGAACACTAGACGAAGAACAGCCATGTGAGCAAGAAGGGTTTCGAAAAAAATTTAGTACGATGGACCACAATTATACGAGCGACAAGGCTCACTGAAGTGTCGCGAGGGTACAAAAGATCGCTCTGTCTTACTTTCATCGATTTACAGAAGGCCTTTGATTCAACTGAGATAGAAGGAGTCATGGAAGCTCTTGTTAGTCAAGGAGTTCCACGCAGTGCATAAAGATTCTTCGTGAGCTGTATAAAAATTTCACAACCAAGATTTCACCATTCCACAACGATATTAACGTTGACGTCAAAAGAGGGGTTAGGCAAGGCGATACAATCTCGCCAAAATTATTTACCGCCACAACTATCGCTCAATCTGCTTGCTGTCAGTCGTACACAAACTTTTCACTCGAGTCATCCTAAGCAGGATTGACAGAACACTAGACGAAGAACAGCCATATGAGCAAGAAGGGTTTCGAAAAAAATTTAGTACGATGGACCACAATTATACGAGCGACAAGGCTCATTGAAGTGTCGCGAGGGTACAAAAGGTACAAAGGTCGCTCTGTCTTACTTTCATCGATTTACAGAAGGCCTTTGATTCAACTGAGATAGAAGGAGTCATGGAAGCTCTTGTTAGTCAAGGAGTTCCACGCAGTGCATAAAGATTCTTCGTGAGCTGTATAAAAATTTCACAACCAAGATTTCACCATTCCACAACGATATTAACGTTGACGTCAAAAGAGGGGTTAGGCAAGGCGATACAATCTCGCCAAAATTATTTACCGCCACCCTCCAGAACGTCATGCGAACATTGGAATGATATGGGAGTGAAAATCAATGGTCGGTAGATACATCACCTTCGCTTCGCTGATGATATCGTTGTTACAACACCAGACATTAGTCAAGCGGAACGAATGCTTGCGGACTTTGATAAAGCGTGTGGAAAGATTGGTCTTCGACTAAATCTCAAGAAAACGATATTCATGAAGAACGGATTGGTTTCGTTTGCCCATTCACTCTCAACGGGACGAATATCTCCGAATGCTCCAGTTATGTCTTTCTAGGTCGGGAAATCAATATGATGAACGACTTAGCTCCAGAGCTGAGCAGAAGGAAACGAGCGGCTTGGGGAGCTTTCAAGAGCATCGAGGGTGTAATTAAGAGAACAAAGATCACCCGATTCCGTGCCCACGTTTTCGACTCAACGGTTCTTCCTGCCCTAACGTATGCCTCAGAAACCTGGTCGCTGCGTAAGCTGGATGAAAGATCACTCAGCGTTATCGAACGCGCAGTCGAAAGGACACAAGTGAGGGATGGGATCCAAGGCTCCGACCTTCGTCAACGATCGAAAATCAAAGATGCCGTTCTATACGCCAAATAGTCAAAGATAAGGTTGGCTGGACACGTAATGCACATGAATAACAACCGATGGAAAAGAGCCGTAAGTGACTGGATTCCTCGAGATGTCAAACGTACTACAGGAAGACCACCGACCTGATGGTCAGAGTTCTTTACGAAGAGTCTAGAGGAAAGATATGGTCCTGGACGATTCCGTAAAGCGAGTAGAATCCACTGGGCTTCTCTTGCACGCGACAGGGAAAAATGGATTTACTGGCGCCCGCTCGAGTCACTCAACGATCAACGGGACTACAGGTGACACAGTTGATCCTTGGCCAAAATGCAGAACGGATTTAATGACGAATCCAGCTGTTAAGAGAAAGAAATAAACCTTTCGTCAACGAGAAGAGGACAAAAGATTACATTAGAATTGATCGTGGGATGATTTTAAAAGCAAGTAAAAAAATCGTTCTCGTTATTTACCTGACACATTAGACACTGTCCAGTTTTGAAGAGTCGATCGAGTACGTTAAGCTTAAACCAAGACCGATAAGACAACCACCCTCTAAAAATGTATAGATTACTAACAATCTTTTCTTCACTATACCTAGATGCTCAGGTGAGGACAAAATATCCACTTGCAAAAGGGATCTTGTAGATAAAGATACGAATATAGTGCTAAAAACGAATCTGAAAATAAATGATTCGAAGAATCACACATGTTCCATATAAAAGACATGGTCTACTTTTGAACTTGCATTATGTTTTTTCGATGGTTAAGCGCTTCATCGTCGTTGAAAGATATACCTGGATATCAACTGCAATGTGAAGTGAAGATATCGTCTCACCAAAAAGACCAGCCAAGAAGAAATGGAGTTCTACAACGCGCTTGGAGACTGCTTTTCGTGTTCCTTGAATGAGTGAACGGAGCCCAATGAGCTCCACTGCGCAATGTAGAGGAGTGAAGGTTACTGGTATTCACACGAACCACACAGTAATTGATGGAACTCCAGATGCAAGTAGGATCACATTCGAAATGTCTTTCCCTTGTAAGGTCAAAAAAGAATGCATTCTAACCCTTCATCACTTTCTTCGTTGATCTTCCATCTCTCAACGCAAAAACGGATTCGAGCTCTTGCTTCCATGCGATGTTTGATTCTTAGAAACAAAACCTCAAAATTTCTATTAAACCACCAACGTTCTGGTAAAAATCTATTCGACGATCTTTAAAATTACAATCATTAGTTCGTAACAAGGAGTTTTTGCATACAAACAGTGTTAGGACATAATCACAATAAAGTTGAGACATAGGCAAAACTGGGAACCTCAAATGCTCTTCGAGCCCGTGATTACCTTTTCCGCGGCCTCACGTGTTATCCATTGCACTAACTGAGGCCCTTCCTTTGCGTTTTCCTGGACTGTTTTCTTAAGTGTAAAGGTAATCACAGGTTCGAAACCCAAATTAGGCTTCGAGTTTTGCTCATATCTCAACATCCTTGTAGTTGTCTTTCCCATAATGCCCTAAAATAAAAAACAGTAAATAGAGGCTAAACCCGTTTAGAACAGTTGGAAATAGCTGCAATATATGTAGATCATAACTGACCTTGTTGTAGAGATGAATGATACGAATACGATCTCTTAGAGGAAACATGAATGGCAAGAAGTGATTGAGGACGACTCGCTTAACAACGAAGGAAAAGATCACCTAAAAGCTGACATGATTCAAATGGAACATTGAACGAAGTCATCGAAAGGTTTTTACTTGAAGGAAAAGCGAAAGAATTAAAGGAACCGCTATCCATGTGAAGATGTGCTGGAAGTCTGGGCGCTGCGGTGGCAGCAGGCAGTGAGCGTTGGTCATGCTCTGAAATGCAGTACATGTTCCATGGATTGTAGATGACATCCAAATCAAAATCTTTAAGACATTTGTGGAAACTCACGCTGTCCACTTCTAGTGTACGATTTTCAGCAACGACTGAACGCAAAAAATTTGCCACAACTCCACCACCTTCCACCTGATAGTGAATCTTCCATTTAACTTCAAAATAATATGTAATCTTCTCAGCAAGTGAATCTTCGAGTGAAAGATGGTTCGGAGCCACTCATTATCTGCCTAATGTCTTTAATCCTATTCTTTCATGAAAACTTCCTCTAGAAGAAATCGTAGTCAAAAGGTCTTATGATATAACTGCTCCTAAGGGATAAAGACAAATGAAAATTCTTTTGCTTCTAAGGGCTCAAAACCGGATGGTGCGCTAAGTTCTAAAAGAATTGAACGGATCCAAAAACTACATCGAATCAGAAAGTTTGAAAGATATAAGGAGGAAAAACAATGTACGTAATGTTAAACGTACGTCAATAGCTGCACTTGTAGAGCCAAGTTGTTCAATTCTCGTGTGAGAAGCAGAGACAACCTGCAACGAAGTATTTTCACGGTGATTGCTAACCTTTCAAAGGTGCGTGTGGCGTAGTGGTTGGAGGCGCAACTACGGCACACGCGTGGAATTGATTCCCGCGTCCATGGCTCACCAAGCCTTCCATCCCTCCGGGGTTATCAAATTGAAACCAGACTTGTCTGGGAGGATAGCAGCACTGGCTCGATACATCAGTAAGCCACCGTGAGTCATTATAAAGACTAGATATGCATTCAGTCATCTCCGAACGATGTTCAATGAAGTCGAACGCATGGCGCATCTCTCAGGGATTGACCAACACCGAGAGCTTTGTCCTAACATTTATTCTCATAAATTGAAAGTATTCCTTTTTTTGGTTATCATCGTCGAAAAGGTTTCTTTGACAACCAATCTACTGTTTACAATCCTCACGAAGAAAACATATGGTTGTTTCTAGTTCAATTTGAATAACACATTGCAGAATAATAAATCTGTCTTCATGTTCCTTCATCGACTATGCTTTCCGACATCGGTTTTTAGCAGTGCCATGGACTGCTTTGAGGTCTTTTTAAACATGTTCGATGATTGCAGGTGAACAAAGTTTGAAGCTTGTTTTTAGGGAATTCATTTAACACTTTTCTTTCTTTTTCTTTAACATCTCTTCGTTCTCCACACTAAGTTGGTATTCTTATGCTCCCCTTCTCAATAGGTGATTTTGAGTAACTATATCTCCTTTAAGAAAACAAAGGTAATTAATTTAGTACGGGAAGATCAGGAAACGAGATCAAATATTTAGGTATTGGACACATTCATGTCCTAATAGTTACCTACCACCCTTTTCTCCCATTCTCCATGTTTCATCCCCGGTGGCGATTTTATGCTAAATCAGATCGTTCTCATGTGAAGGAACTAAAGAAACTCCTTCACTGTTGCATTAACTGAGAAAGTATTTTCTATTCACGTAACCACTTTTATGTCTACATGCACGGAAAACCATAAAATTTTCCTAGTGTTTAGACTAACTCCAAGAACCACTGTTGCCCAGGAAGAGTTCCAGCCGTAAGGCATAGGCTCCCTCCGACGAAGAAGGCCTAGCGAATACCTATGATGATGAACAGGAGACGCCGTCTATCTAGAACGGTTGTCTCAGTACTTCAGTGCGAATATGCTGAACAAGCATGCAGTGTGTCATTAAAAATTAAAAGCGAAGTCGTCAAGTCTCCAAGTTTCAATGGAATCCATGCACGAACTTGCCGCACTTCTGGGAGACGGTTGTACAAGAGCAAAAGGGGTAACATAATACTGTGCCTCGCTTCAAATTTGAAAACGGGAAAACCAATTATTTGAAAATACTGGGTGAAAAAACGGAAATAAAAAAATTGGATGGCGCGAATCGATCAATGTCCACCCCGTACTAAAAGGCACCGCCGAGTGAATTTCTTCAACAAAGCAGTGCTCCATGCACTAAATTCGACTTCATGCGACTGCGAACATTCACATTGCAGCAACGACCACCTATGGACCATCCAGTCGAATCAATCTGGCTCTGAAGAAGGCGGAGATACCGAAACGTTAGCTGAACAAAAGTTTTTTTATACCAACCTCGTATCAACTTAATCATATAGAAAATTATTGAGGAAAAGGTTCACTTAGTTGATACAAAAAAGGAACCAATGAACACAAGTTTCTACAAGTTATCGTACCGCATTAAGAAAGGCATAGAAATAGTAATCGAGGAAAATCAGCAGCGTTGCAGAAATTGCTGTGATGACCCATGTAATCAGCGAGGTTTTTGCTCGAATCATTTCGTCCCTAGTCGGTTTGCTGGAATTGAAGGTAAAATAGTTTGTATTTGTGTAAAAGTTACTAAGCGCGAAACAACTTATATCAAATTGCCTAAAATTGAGGCATCGTTGACTATACAAAGTGCATTTTTCGCCAGTTTGTAGAACAACCTTTTCAGCACTTTTCCACGCTTCCTTTTTTGTAAATTTTCATAAATTACTCTATGTTATTAAATGCGTCATAATTGATGGGAACAAAAAAAAGAAACCTGAAAACATTCATAAGCTTCCAATTAGTCATCTCTTCATTGGAAATGAAACGAATCGCTTGCTGTCCAAGCATTTCTCTGTGGTGATCAATCTGCCAAAACACACTGAAAATGTGTCATTGTTGAAAATGAATGTTTACATAAAAACTGAGAACTAAATTTAGTGTATTAAGATTAAATGTAGACGCTCTGAGCCTACCACGCCATCCATTTCTCCAGGTCGGCAAGTTGGTGGTACTTGGGCTTGTGTGGTAGAGCCAGCACTTACTTAATATATCGGTAGGCCCACCGTAAGTCGTTATATAGGCGAGATATGAATTCATTCACCTTCAACGATGAATGATAAAATCGCATGCGTGGCCCAGCCCGCAGGGTGACCATAGCTGAGAAAGCTTTTCGCACCAGATGTTAGCAGCAACTGGAAGACCCTATTGCAATATTGCAATGGTTATAAGTGTTATGTGACTGAGGCGTTTAACCTCCACAAGGCAAAAAACTTAATTACATGATGTTTATTACGAGAGGGGTTACTTGCGCCAGGGAGTTTCACTTCCACTGCCATAGTGCTTACTTAAACGGGGTAGAGTTATTTAGCTCAGTGTCAAACAAATTAACTAACGCAGTGGAACCAGTTTCTTCCATCATTTTGAAACGTGTGATTTAATAGTTAAAATCGACATTACTAGATTTCAAAATCTGAGCCTGGGCTTAATGCAATAGAATATATCGTGCGAACACTTTTATTTATGTCGGTGGTTGTATTCTGAATCGTTTCAATTGATAACTTACTTTAGCAAAAGTACCGAATCGAAATCACCTGGTTATGAAGCAGTTGTTGTAATCGACGTCTGTAAGGTAATTCTCGATCAGATTCACAGAATCACGAAAGATCACATAGATGTAGAAGACGAAGAGAGCTTCAACTACTTGTTTAGCAGTCCTCAGCACCACCTATAACTCATTAACATCCGCAGAAGTAGAATCGCTAGAAATTCAACGTATTGAAATGCCAAATCGTATTGAAAACAAGTACTAATCGTTTGATAAGTACTTAATTTCTCTACTTATGTTTGCCGTCTAAAACTTTACCGCTTCATCGTGGATAGCAGGTGCTCCTGGAGGTCGGGCTGTGATGTATAGCGGGGTCCATCTTCCCGCATGTTCTCCCAAGCTGAGAAGGAGTTCGACGTTCCCATTCGAAAACCCAGCTAAGTGTAAACCAATACCAGTATCTCCACCGTTTTGGTATCAGACTTCTTCTATGGTGGCAAATTTCGCTCTGATCCACAAAGACGGCAACTGAGTAGGGCGATGATAACCTGAGAACGTTTTCAGCTAGTCGAACCTCGAAACTCCAAGAAACCAAAATGGCTAACAAGCAAATGTCCGGCCGAGCGGAAATTGCGCTGTGGGCCGCAAGGCCGGTGAAGACGGACCGTCCAAGTGACCAAGCATGTTACTAAGTAAACAAGGTTTCAAAGGTGATTATTTTTAAGGATACCTTTATTTCAATGCGTTTATCGATAAATTTCGGCCCGTAAAAGGTCGACAAGTGGAGGCGTATCATGTGAATTAGAGGTAATATTAACTATGACCTTAACATAGTTCGCTCCAATGCTGACGAACATTTTAAGCTCGGAAACTCGAAAGACGTTTTCCAGACGAGGCATTTCAACAAGCATCATATGCAGCTGAAAAAAACATGATCAATGAACAAGCTAGGAAATTATGATTTAGGATCGATAAGTACAATAATACAAATTGGATAAGTAATCATTGCTTATTTTCTGAGATTTTGAATCTTATTAAATCACTGCCCCAACTCTGATTAGAAAAACGAATTCGATCAATAAAACAGCTACAAGCACTTCTTTATTGCTTTATTAATAAAAATTTCTGACACTCTGATATGGATGTCAGCCTCTTATTTGAAGCAAATTGGAGTTGGATGTCTAAGAGGTTTGGGTCAACTCAGAGTGATGCACCAATTACTAAGCATTTAACGACGAATAAAGGCTTGTATTTAAAAAAAAAACCATAAGTTTGCTCTGAGATAGATCTAAATTTTGAGAAACGAATCTCTAGAAAGCGCTATTCGCTATGTGCCTCGAAAGGCTTCCAATGTATTGGTTATGAGAAGGCAGTAACTTTGAGGTCGTTTTAGGAATTCTAAGAATTTCACCTTAAAAATCTTTAAAACTGTGCGGTTATGAATAGAACAAAAGAAAGTGACGAACTCTTTCAACTCAGGAAGCCAGCATCAGAAGAATGAAGAAAATATGGCGGTTTCGGTGACGATTAAAGCGCAACGGTAACAACGAGAGTCTTTGAAATGGCACTGTTAACAAGTTGAACTAAATGTCACTGGTTTAAATAAATGACTCATCCCTTGCATTAACTAGCTCAACTATTGATATCTCCACGTAACGTTGCTTTATTTGTCAAAAAGATACGCACAAAATCTACCGTTTATCAAAAATGAACCTGCGCAGAAGTGCATAAAAAGCGAAACTAAGGTGCTAAAAGAAAGTTGCGACGAAGTAAAGTGGAGTAACTCGAAATAGACAGAACTGCTGAGTCAGTTTCTCCTAGGTAGCCCACACTAACGGGATGATCGAAAGTCAGGGACGATACCCTCAAATGGGTTAGTTCCCAAAAGCTGGTGTATGTTTCCGGATTAGATTGCAGGATCTTACGAAATTAGTTCCAATTTAAGCGCAATTTGTTCCCTAAGAAAACAACAGGTTAATAAATAACTAATAGCAATCTTCATTCCATCCATTTTCAATGACATAGATAATATGAAGTGTTGTTGCTAATTACTCAGCTCATTATGAGCAGGTCCTTTTGCGTTGGCATATACTTTGAAGAATTGGATGTACAGCGACAATTCTACAGGTAGCAAGATTTACAGAGAGCTGTAGGTGAAATTGAAACGTAGACGGTGTGCCGCTATGCCTCACCCCAATTATGGGTGTTAATCATTTCGAACAGATGAACTAAATCGATCTTACTGGGAACTAACATTATCACATAGAGGACAAAATAGATTATCAGATGGGCCCAAGACGATTTCTAGGTTTCGACAATAATTCCACAACACTTGTAATAAATTCGATTCCCTCCAATGTCATAAAAACTATCTACTACCTTTTTGTTCTTGCAACGGCTGCAAACGCGTTTGTTCGGTTTTTCCAGAAAGATTTTCAAAACTGGCTGCGCTTTCTCTCGTTTTAATTTCGAGAAAATAGAAGACACTCCTAGCAGAAAGCCTCTGGAAATGACGGCCATGTTTCGTACCGCTTCTTTCGTATTACACAGTAACGCAAATTGTTCTGTTTATTCCTAGATGAGTATGTGATAAATTCTACATACAGGATCCTTACAGGCTGTGTGATCTGACACTTGAATGTGTAGTTACAAATACAAAAATTGAATGTGTAGTTAAAATAAGAATAAGTTAAATTGAAATTGAAGCAAAATAAGTCAAAAAATAGGACAAAATTAGAAGAGCTTTAGGTAAACGAAATACACGAAATGATCGTTATGGTATAAGCAGAAGATAAGCACAGTCTTACGTTAGCCTGCAGCTCTATATCCAGGTTGTTTGTGAGATTTACAACGTCATTAAGATCGCCTTCCATTGTATTGCTCATTTGTGCGTTCCTCATGAACTGCTTGCAGGCTCCAAGAGATTCCAAACGGCGTTTCATGATCTGATGCGTGTAGAGCACAGTAAAAAAAAGAGTGAGTGGCAACACTTTGACCCGATGGTAAGTGGTCCATTGCTAGAGCCTAGCGATCATGACGAGAAATTCATAACCTCAAGTAGTTTTCTCGAATATTTACTGTTCATTCAAGGAATTACAATCGTTATATTTGCACCGTGATGCACACATCATGCATGGTTTGGTTTACCGTTTCCCGGGCCTTCTAGCAGCCCACACCTCCGAGGTTAGCAAACAAACAAGCCTATAAACCTATAAACGCCCCTTCGATATAGTAAACCCGGTTACTGCTTATAATGAACAACTGGATACACTTCATGAATTCAGTGAACGCTGAGGAGGTGAAATTTTCAGGTAGCTGCGGAGCCTAGACGCGAATTTGGACACGTTCAAGACGGACGATAACGGATGAAAGACAACGGAACTTACGAAATGAGTACTGGCAACGGCCCAGCTGGCTAGGAAGGTAAATAAAACAACGAGGCTCACTTATTTCGTTATAACTGTCCTTGGTTCACCACCTAATGATGATAAGGAAGTAATCTTTGGAATTGAAAAACAGTGTAGAGCCAAGATTCAACAGGAGCAAATCGGGGCTTTCATGGAAGTGGTTCTCCAAAATGAGGATCGAGTTTCTTGAAAATGGTGACTTTAACAAGCATAAAATCATGCATTTAAGACAAATGCGGTAAAGCACCAGTGAGTGATTGAGATTTGAGCATGCATCGCATCTTCCGCGTGCAGAACAGGAGTTGGTTCCAGAAGAGGTGAAGTCGTTTTTAGTTTCGACAATCATAAGGAGTCGCGCAAGTAACGTGTTAGTGACGATGTCTGTTTCTCATTGTGCTAGTTACAACTTTTGGCTCGTTGCTTTTGCAACCAATAATTGCGACTTCAACATCTTCTGAGTACCTGGTGCGTTGTTTATCTGCTAGAAATGGGCTGTACTGCGACTTCAATTTGAATGAGGAATTCGTACATTGTCGTATAATAAATCACATAGCTCAAATCACAAATGAAGTGAGCACGGAGCAAGGCGCATGGGCACGAAAATCATCAAATCAGTCGTTTTTGGAAGCGACTATTGTAACGGTTTAGTCAGAAGCACCTGTCTCATGCTCCTTCCAGTTATCATTTAAGGATTTCAAAGAAAAATTGCTACCAACACCGAAACGTTCACGGGAATTCCCAAAACCGACCTTTTGTTAACCTCAGCATTGATTGATAATTCGATGCTTTCCTTCAATAAGCAGACACGAAGTTGTTACTATACAATTTATTAGGCTACAGTAGCTGACGTTTCGGCGGTATTACCTTCTTCAGAGCTTGGAAAGGTCAAATTGAGATGCGATCTAGTCATCCAAACACTTTCATAACCCTAGCAGATAAAACATAACAAATAAGTTTGTATTCGCATAAGAAACAACTTCATTTAAACCCCAACCGTTTATTTGTTGTAAGCATCTAAGTTAGTTGGTGGATAGCATCCTCACAGAGTACTACATGGGCGAGGACTGTGCCTGTGTCAGGTCATTGGATCGGCCTGAGGTATGGCGCCAGGTCACGCGTGATGATAAGACACTCACTCCTCCTTGTGGTTCATTTTTGAATTTTTGGAATTGATCCAAAACGCTGCAAGACTTTTACGCGCTGACGTTTTCGATTCGTGCATGAGGATAGTGACCCCTACTTCGAAATCTCCGTTATGTTCCTACATCCTATTCGCGCCTAGTGGAGTGTTTGGTTGTAATTTAGATTTACCGACTAGGTGTTCCTTCATGCGGACGCAGAGCGGTCTACCCGGTTTCATCAACGTATTCGTCCCGGCACGCTTTACAAGAGATCAGATAGACTGCATCCGAGCTCGTGCAATCACCGTCTTTACCGTTACAGCAAATTATGCAGTTTTTCGTTATACATAGACGGTCATACGGACATAGAAAAAATGAACCGCAAGGAGTGTTTTGGCATTACGCGTGACCTGGCGCCATGCCTCAGGCTGATCCAGTGACCTGACACAGGCACAGTCCTTGCCCATCTATTACTCTGTGCGGCTGCAACCCACTAACTGACTTAGATACAACAAATAAACGGTTGTTGTTTAAACGAAGCAGTTTCTTATGCGAATACAAATTTATGTGTTAAGTTTTATCTGCTAAGGTTATGAAAGTGTTTGGCTGAGTAGATCGCATCTCAGTTTGACGTTTCCGAGCTCTGAAGAAGGCAAAACCGCCGAAACGTCAGCTATTGTATCCTAATAAGCTCACGGGGATTCTCCCAAGGAATCGATGCACGTGAGGCTATGCTAATAACAGCGGCTGTGCTGTCAAACTTCCTCTAACCGAGTACCACCTTCGATAAAGACCTCTATGGAAAAATATTTAAACACTGTAGCTCTTCCGAAAACAGCGTAGAAAAAATCTTCATTTTTCATTGATATATATTCGACCACTGCGTAGCCACTGCCTGCCTTTGTGAAGGTAATTCAATGAGACTGACACTGGATATTGCCTTTGAATGATTGGCCATCATCGACGAATGCTTTCGTGGAATGCAATGCTCTTCCATGAAGTTCTTCGAAAATGCGACGTTTGCGTCTTTTTGAACTATCATTATCGAAGAAATTTGATACTTGAAGAGCCTTCTGAAGCATATATGAACAAATGAGTCGAAACGATTAGACGAAAAAGCTCATGTGTAGCGCAAAGTTTTTCCCATTGATTGTCATTCACAAAATCACGTCCTCTAAGCAGTGATTATGTTTCCATCCGCACGATGGCCTGATAGTAGCGCTAAATAAACTCCAGAGAACGCCTTAGGCCACGAAACAAGTTATTCACAACAAACTCCATAATTAATGTTGCATCAGTAGTTTGTTCCGTTTGTCAAATGCTATAAGGACAAAACCTACTAAATGTAACATGGATTATGATGCACATGGCAGTTCCTCGGAGTTGATAGTTTACTACTTAGATAAGTATTTAAATGACGGGCATTCATATGTTGTGAACGTCCCAGTAATTCCTCCAACCGTTTCCTTCTCTTGTATGTGTCACCCACCGATTCCCCTGTGGGTTTGGCTGTGAGTTGAGGCTCTGTATCCTTACCTCTGTGGAAAATGTGGATTCTTATCGAATGTGATTTCTTTCGAAAAGGTAACATAGCAGCGCTAGAGCGTTCCTTGGTATTTGTTACAGTTATTGTTGTCCTTTATTAACGAGGCAAGTTTCCTGGTTTGCAGCTCAGATTCCTAAAAGAGCATAGTGATTCCTGTGATGGAGACGAAAGCTACTATTGACAAATCGAATCACTCGACAAATCACACAAATCATTATTGACAAATCACTCGACGACGATGTTACAAGCCGAATCCCCGATCTCCTCCCTCCCACCTCTCCACCTCTGGTGGCTTGCATTATAGAAAAAAGTCATCGCAACTGTGAAATACCAGCTGTGCTCAAGGAGAGGACGGAAGGACCAGAAAACCCCCTAACACATTGTAAGCTGGCATTTCTCCCAAAATATCTTTTTCCCGGAAGACTCCTTTTCTACTCTCCATTTTACTAAATCATAAAGATTTTCTTTCCCTCTGCACTGTTTTCATCATTCTCTTCTCAGATATCACAAGAATATTTTAAAAAAAAAACAAACATTGCACGATTCTTCTGTGTTCAACTTCGGGCAAATAAAATACTCCAGATAAAACGGTAGCGCTTCGTAGCACTTGTCCTAAAAGTCGCTGTGATTGGCTTAAAAAAATCCTAATTAGCTTAAGCACAGAATGCAGTAATAAAATTAATTCAATAGAATACCATGACCGATTCTGTACTCCAAATCCCTATTCCCCACTTTTGCTCTGCCCGTTTGGTTTATCATAAAGAAAATACGCAATAAAGCAGTGTTCTGATCGTGGTTTAAACATTAATATGATTTTCTATTGATCTTTTTCAAATTTAACCACAGACGGGGCATGTGTTCATGTTACTAATCTTACTAGTAACACTGACTGCGGATGCCGTACATCACTAAAGCTGCAACGATCCAATAAGGAATGAATTAAGTAAGCCACGAATATCCACAAACACCTGGAGCCAAGGAAAATATGCACCTTTACAGATGACATAAAATCTCGGCATTTCTCCACCCCTTTGAAAAATACGTCATTGCATCTTTTCGCAGTACGTTTGGCGATTTGCCGACCGTGCTGAAACAACGTCTCCGATCATCTGAATCCAAAAGCAGCTCTACCAGAGTGGCTCACTTTCGTCTTGAATTCTGCCCATGTCGGCTTCGCGTCGTCTTCCTTCGGTTTTCCCGCTGACTCTTTGTTGTCATCGTCTTCGTTGTTTTCTTCAGATTTTTTCTTATTCATCATCATCGAATCTAGAGCTTTCCGCCTAGCCAAGTTCTAAACAGTGTAGTGTAAATACTATCAAATTGACCAAATTGACTCAAATCCATGATCTCCTACAAAAAAAAATTATACATATCGCAACAACGATTACATTTCTACTGTTTTACACTAGTGGAATAATCAATAAGTAGGCAATAAATGGAGTAAAAGGTCTAGGGTAAAGCTATCGGCGTTGATCAATCCCTGAGAGATGCGCTATGCCTTCGACTTCATTATACATCGTTTGGAGGTGATTGAATGCGTATCTGGCCTTTACAATGACTCGCGGTGGCCGGCCGATGTATCGAGCCAGTGCTGCTATCCTCCCAGACAAGTCTGGTACCAATTTGCCGACCCCGGAGGGATGGAAGGCTTGGTGGGCCATGGGCGCATTTTCACGTGCGCGCCGCAGTGGCGCCTCCAACCACTGCGCCACACGCGCCCGTGATAATAAATAATAAATGGCATAGATTTCCAAAAAAGAGTAACCGTTCATGAGCTTTCGGAGCTGTCAAACACTGAATAAGAGAACTGCTACTAACATTTGAGTGGTTCATTGCTTATTCAACAAGATCCAGTAGTGAATGACGTATTCCTCATTATTTCTCGTTGCAATCTACGAGAACAACTTTGGCTACGGAATTTCTTTGAAATTTGAATCTACCGTGAATGTTTTGTCTTTTAAAAAGCTATAGATCTTTTATAATTGAGTAAAGAGAAATCCTTTAGTGAGAAATAGGTTCATAAAGATCGGTCGATAAGACTTCTAAGACAGGACGACTTTTGGTTAAGTTTTTCAATTAAGCAAATCATACTGCGCAATAGTTTTAAGCCGCATTACAGAAGTTGATTTCAGAAAAAAATGGTTATTAGCAGGCATCCAACGTTGTTTCTCCTTCATTTTCTTTTCTAGGAAAAAATCGTGTTAGAAACTAAAAGCGGTATTGCACCTACACTGATTTGTTCATCACGTTCATCCAGTTTCTTATCTTCCTTAGTTCTGGTTGCTTTGATTTCAGCCAGAAACGGTACGAGGATACTTCGGATAGTACTAATAAGATCTTTCAACATTTGAAGACCCAAATCTAAACTTTACTAAAAATGGACACTCAAAATGGATTGCAATCCACGTCTCCTAATCGTTGGCAAAGCCATATTGCACATCTTCAGATAAAATTCAAACCTTAAGTTGAAATTTCCCCAAGGCTGGTGAAAGCGCGACTGTGTTGCAGGCACTTTTAAAACGTTTGATTTCAAATTAAATTAGTACCATAAGATTGTCTTCGAGCGACTAGTCGGGCAGCAATCGCAAATATCGTTACCGTTATACGAATCGTTAATGTGCTGACGAATGTGAGTTGAAAAACAATAAGCCTTCTTTCGATCAACAAGGACCACCTATTGTTCGCAATGTAGACCTGAGAAGAGTTAACTACGGTCACCTGGCCTGCGATAGAAAACCACACCCGAGCACTAATTGTCAGTGAGTGAAGAACTGAAGGAATATTAGTTGATCGCCACATACACATCTGCGTGCCAGCCCAACTTCCTCTGTGCACGACTTTTGAAAGATAATGCAACGAATGGAAGAATTGCTGAGGCCCGCACGAAATATGAAGACGCCTGACTGAACTATTTAGGTATCAAAAAAATTTTCGAATAAAGAATACGTGTTAAACATGTGTTTAGTCATTTTCAATAAAAATATCACTCATACGAAAGCTTTGTGGACTTAAGAAAAGCAGGTATTCTCTTCTGAAAAATTGTACAGAACCACAGTGATAACAGATGTCTTTTTCATAGCGTTAGATGGAGTGCCAAAGTGAGATAATGCCAGTAAAACTGTCAAGGTTCTCTAATTTTAAAATACTTGAACGCCATCTATAAATCGCTTGTTTGAGTATAACATATTCAGCTGCAAACGCCACTTCCGCAGATTGACCGAATCAGATAAAAGTAGAAGTGAATGTGTTTCCTTAAATAATCAAATGCTCCGTGGGTAAGCCGTGAACCCCCTTATAATGATCAATCCCTTATAGGAGAGTCATGTCATCGCCTCCATTCAAGCATCATAGAGGTGAGTGGATCCACATTTCGCTCATACAGGAACCTAATGGGGTCTTTCGATGTGCCAGGTTAGTGTTTTCGTTCTTCGATATACTACTGGTAGCAAATTTCCAACCACGAATGTGAGCTTGGTTATCCGGGAGCTCTCGATCGAACCGATGACATCGCAGACCACCTCCAGCCACTCCGCTGCAAGCCCTTTTCGAAATATGCAGCTACTTCTCATCGCATTAAAGCGCTAATTCCTCTTCAAGCTAAGGGCTGCTTACTAAAAGCTTTTCCAAGAACCATGTACCTATCTGCCTTTCAAGAACGCCTTCAACTGGCCCAGTCAGCATTGATACGCGATTTGAGGCAATTTTTGCCTGGAGTTCCAGATGACACAATAAGATTTCCGCTGTTCTCTAAAATGTTGCCATTGAATTAAATGAACTGCAGATTTAACACATCTCATATCTCGTACTGCAACTTTGTTATAGCGGCATTCTGAAATAATAAACGAGGAACTAACCTGGTAGTTAGTAACAATGTTGGTGATGGATCCGTCTTGGAGGTTCTCCAAAATTAGCAGTGACAATGGAGCTAAAAATATAGTATGGAACAGAGAGAATTAACCTACGGACCACCTAGTCGCTAAGTCGGAGCGATGCCCAGTGAGACAGCATGTCTTACCTTGACCGTTCTTCCCCATAGCTCCGAGAAGAACACAAAGCATAGCGCATCGGAACATCTAGAACTAAGCAATAGAGCGTATGCTGAACGTGACAGCAGATTTTTTATCGACCAACGAACTATCACAATGCAATGGAATTCAAAAGTAAAGCATGAAGCTGCAGATTACTACACAGACTACATGATTACTTCTGTGTGACTTTTAGAATTCATTTCCCTCACAAGACACGGCTTTGTTCGTTTCTGACAAAAAACGTCACATCTGTAGCACCTCATGTGACCATGTGGAAGATTTATTTCCAACGATGCTCAATCATCCAACTGCTTCTCACACTTAATGGTCTAGTTGTTCTTATTCAAGCTAAAAACGAAGAAAACATGCGAGATTAGTTTCCTTTGAAATAGTTGCCGAAGCGTTCTGCTGGAGATACTGATGAACTGAATTCTGATCCAGCTCTTTTTAAAGCAAACGTGAAAAAGAAAGAAAATCATTGCCTTTACTGTGCAAGGAGTAATTTTAAGTTATGTAACTATATTCTGGGAACAAAAAAAGGGCGCGTGAAGCGCAGTGGTCGGGGCTGCCCTGCAACATATACGTGGAATCCCGCGCCCGTGGGCCACCAAGGCCTTCAATCCATCCGGGTTCGGCAAATTGGTACCAGACCTGTCTAGGAAAATAGCAACACTGGCTCGATACATCGGTAGGCTACCGCGAGTCATCGTAAAGGCAATGAAGTCGAATGCTTCTTGAATCCTTCAAAGGTTGATCAACACCGAGAGCTTGATCCTTTTATTCTATTCCGAGGAACAAGACCCTTACTGTGTCTGTTTGAAGAGCAAAATTTTTAGAAAGTTCGAAAAACCTTAAAAATTCATGAGCTGCCTGATCTAAAAGATTCTATAGGAAAACGAAAATGCAAGCAAAACAAACCGGACTGAGTGCAAAGGCGAGAGCCGTTGAAATTATCATAAACCACTTGAAAATGACGCCGTAGGCGAAATGAAAGTCTGCGAAGTTTAAATTCTTCCAGCCGAGATAGTAGAGACAGGCGCAAAAAGGAACGCCAATGATGAGGTTCACTAAGGTTCGTAACCGCCGATAGTCACTAATTTCACTGAAAATACTAAGAAGCAGTACTATTGTAACTGCTAAGCATCAGTACCGTTCACCACTTTCTTTTTTGTACTGAATTCAATAGGAACCAACAACACATGTCCAGAAATTGTTTCAATCAAAAGGCTTCTATTACTGCTATGCTTCTTTCGCCGTCATTGACTTCAAATTTCATTGCTCAAGGAACGACTGGTTAGTTAAAAGTGATAAGAGATCAACATGAAACATAAATCATGTAATGTGAATGACCAGACAGACTATGAACCATGACCACTTTGCAGCATTAAAAAGAAAATCCACCTTCGTAGGAAATAATCTTCAATGAAACCGACTCCTGTCTTCTGACGGATTTTCGTCCGACGTGCATCCGTGAAGTAGCCGCCGGCAACCATAGGTGTTTACGATTAAAATGCAATCTCCAACAACCTCTTACGTTAATCAGGTGCCTTAAGTTTGATAATCAGTATCACATTCAACATGATAGGTATGATTAAGGTCTTCTTGACATATTATTCACAAGAAAAAGATCACACGAAATAAGGTGGTTGTCTATCTCGTTATCTTATCTGTGTCGTACTATCACGGCATGTTTATGAGCTACGACAATTGCAGCGGAACGGCTTACATCAATCTCACTCTTGGTTCATCACCTCTTACTACATCATATAGAAATTCGACAATAACAAAGATTTGTCACTAAATGATATGCTGCATTGTCGATTTGTTATGTACGAAGCTGATTATAACCTTCTTCATAATATAAAGGATAAAGCAATAAATCTTTCAGTCTTGATTAGTCGGTCCAGTCGCTTGACTGCAGACTCGTGAATGAACCAACGAGGAAGATGTAATTTGAACATATGCAAGCAAACCCATGGAATCAATGGAGGGAATCACAGATTAAAAGTTATAGGTAGTGCATGAGGCAGGTGCGAACGCTGTGATCCGCATTCGTGTACATGGTCATGACCTTGCTGATTATCGTTGGATTAGGTCCCACGTGTTCCGAAAGGTGCCATATGAACAGACGATGCATTACACCGATGAGAACTAGCGGAGTGATGTCTAGATCTTATCCTGCGCAAATCGGATGTTGTACAGTTCCTCAAATACGAAGGAAAGAACTAGTGGGATGACTATCAATGCTCCCTGATTTCACATGATTCTCCATTACCGCCTTAGAGGTCGTGACTGTTCCTTCTGGTTGTATCATGCTAGTATTCTAACTAACACGATTTCAGCGGCATTTCGGCTGTCATTGCGAATGCTGCCATGATGCGCAAAGGAAAACAAGGAGAATCCTGTTTTACTCTTACCTCTTAGACTAAATGTTCTTTCCTGCTCTATTTTAGAAAAGGAGATATGGATGCTAAGTTAAAAGGATGAAAGACCCCAGTGTTATCGAATGCGCTTCGGAGATGGCGATGTTGGCAATATCCCATACCTCACCAACGATAAAGAGCACCTGTGGCAAGTTCCGACAATCAAAGACACATCCCATCATGTTAAGATGTTGAAGATCAAGTGTCCCACAGGTGATGTGACCGAGCAAGAACCGATGAACAACAGTCGCTAACGACATCGTCTCACGAACATCAAAGATTAAAACATAAATACCACAAGCACACACCAGAAATTAGACGCCTTTGCAAGAATGGAAAACGAAAAATGCGATACTCTTGAGAATTGTAAGGCAAACACAGTTCACTAAGACTTATTGAATACGAGAGCAGGGAATCAGTCCATAGCCAAAAGGAAAATTGGTGACACAAGCGATCGTAAAAGCCCAGATGCATAAAGGGATCGGGTTATTGATTTTTCTATAGTGAAAGCATCTTTCTTCATCTTATCGCAATGCCGTTGCAACCACAGTGATGCTGAGAGATTTGCAAAACTTCGGAGTGCACGTATTTGCGGTGGGGAACGAACGTGCTACTACCCTTCTCGGGTGATAATACGCTCACCACCACATCATACGTGTCTTTCTTCTCGCTGTCTCTCAACTAGTTCTATCGATCAGCGCCATCAGCAGTCACCCGTCAACGGGATTGATCTGGGGAACCAAAATCGGCAACGAACCCAGTTAAGCTGAGGCTGTAGTTGGAATCATAATGTTGACTTTTTATTTACAGCCTATTATAATTTTTCATGGGAGGGTATTACGTGTGATACAACCACAGTATAATGTATACACACGTAATACTCTCCAATGAAAAAATTTGATAACCTTGTTTGATACTTGGTACATGAATGGCCCATTCTCACTAGTTGTGCGGGCCACAGCACAATCACCATTTTTCGGAGATTTGCTGGTTAAGCTATTGTGGTTCTCTGGAATCCCGAAGACAGCCATACTTCGTGCTGATTCTGTGACCTAACCCAAGCACATACCCGTCCATGTATTACTTCGTGCCGCTGCTCTCCGCCACTCAACTGGAAGTCTAACAGCGAATAAAAGAGTGAGGGCTCAAAGCAGCTGTTTATTATTTGGATCATGGGTTAAGTCTTATTTTTTGAGATTATGAAAGTGTAATTCCACCCTTCCAAGCTCTGACGAAAGCAAATTGCCGAAACGCCAGAGCTATAATGTTCTGTAACACCACCCTCGTGTTGGCTCATTAAAGAAACACAGCGTATTGTAGATCAGTGTTGAGGTTAATAGAAAATCGATCCTTGGAATGACCATCGTTTAGTTTCCCTTGGCAGAATAAGCGTTAGCGAAGCAGTTGTGTCAACTCCAGTTTTTTGAAACAGCTAGCAGAAAATAAGTAATCCGTGACGTGACGTCGTGTCTGTGACCTAACCCAAGCACATACCCGTCCATGTATTACTTCGTGCCGCTGCTCTCCGCCACTCAACTGGAAGTCTAACAGCGAATAAAAGAGTGAGGGCTCAAAGCAGCTGTTTATTATTTGGATCATGGGTTAAGTCTTATTTTTTGAGATTATGAAAGTGTAATTCCACCCTTCCAAGCTCTGACGAAAGCAAATTGCCGAAACGCCAGAGCTATAATGTTCTGTAACACCACCCTCGTGTTGGCTCATTAAAGAAACACAGCGTATTGTAGATCAGTGTTGAGGTTAATAGAAAATCGATCCTTGGAATGACCATCGTTTAGTTTCCCTTGGCAGAATAAGCGTTAGCGAAGCAGTTGTGTCAACTCCAGTTTTTTGAAACAGCTAGCAGAAAATAAGTAATCCGTGACCAAATATGTGATGACGTCAATGAATTGAATTGAATTCAATGTTCATCACACTAATGCCCTTGTAGGTTACTACCTTCATATTTACCTTCTATTTTTACTTAAATCCTTCAAATTCTTGGCTGTATTTATCTCCACTCAAAAAGTTACCACAACGAGAAAAGAGTGAGTCCCACGGCAAACTGACGAACCTTACTGTTCTCTCCATATTAACACTATCAATCGAAATGTAAGACCTGTAGCAACGTGCTATCGGAATCACATCACAGGGATGGTTAAGTGGTTTTCTAGGCTGGCTAGCAGCTCTGATTTTCTATTCTATAATCAACACTTTGTTTGTTTCTGTTGATATCATTTTGGGCCTGGAATATCAAAGTCTTCCTCAGAAAAACTCCAATAAGAAAGGTTAAACGGAAGAAAATCTGAGCGATAACAACACCAAAGTCGTTAAGAGATTAAGCAGTGCTTGAACCTCGTGGTTAAAGTTGAATGAAAGCATTGGATTTAGAACATCAAAGTTGGGTATAATAAACAAACTGTAATTAGTTAACGGTTACCACCTGTGGGGAGTTCTTGAAAGTTCTTTCTTAAAAACAAAATCGATAGAGATATTTATTATTAAACAAAAATGCTATGACACAGGACAGAAATTGTATTCACGCATTATCTCAAATGTGCTAGAACTTTGCATTTTTCTCTGACTGCACTGTTTCGCTCGATTTGGAATAACTGTAAGGTTATGTGAGATAATCAGGGCTGTGTAAATTTCTCCTTGCTGTGATATCAGTTTCGCTTGTCGTCCCTTCTACTCTCAAAGAAGATGCTGGGGTTTTTTCTATGTCTAATGGAGGGATATTCTTGGTGGAAGTGGCATTAGATAAAATCCTCGAAAGCTTTCCAGTATTTCGCACACTTCCCGGTTCCTCACGATCAGGCGTTTCTAAGTTGTGTTTTCCACTTGGTTTCATTTTGGCTTTTTCTTTCTTCGAAACCAATCTGAAAGTGGAGTGGCAATGAAGAAATCGATGTTGCTGCAGGAGTTGGCATTAAGATTTACGAGTTGTGGTCTTCTAGCAGTTCTCTCTGGTGTGTCATGTTCACAGGGGGCCTCGGAGAGAATACCATAGTTCGCTGTTAAAAACAACTCCGGAGAGCACAACAGAAATATTTTCAAAATTATGATGCAGGCTTTAAAGAATGCGCACGTTAATAAATTCGTATGAGTACAAAGTCAAATCTACGAATCACTTTCTAAGGAATCCCAAGACTTGTTGGCACATCATTAGGAGCAAATAGTGGCTAGACGCCGATCAAAAGAGACCATATGCTTCTGTGAGAGGCGCGTTGATTGGTGGAAGGGGATCTCTCTGCTATATCAGGTTGACACTTCCTTGCTGCATACACTTACACATATTTATGGTCGCATATTTAGGTTTGCTTTCTTATATTCCAGTTACTTCTAGCGAAGCACTTCCACGAAAAACCTGGAATCACGTGCTCCGAAGCTGGGTAAGAGACGGCCAGAAGCTGCGTTAAACAAAGAATTCTTTTATTTGACGATGAGTATTAAGCATTGTAATTCGGAATTCGACAATTGAATAGTAGAGAGAAAAACTTTGCCTAAGGTCATCTGTGAACTCTCCGTGAAAGTTTAACTCGGAATCACAAAGCAAGTACTTCACATCAGGCGTCTTCCAATGCAGAATACAATAACGAAATCAAACATATCATAGCAAATCGAATATTCTGATTAACCGACGTTGTTCTTACTCCAAAATTCTACATGGCATCGGACCAGCAATGCTTGATTGTTTCGCAGAAAGGAGGGAAGGAGAGAGCAAAATTTAAAAAACGAAAACACGAAGTCGTCGTAAAATTGCGCTTCTTCAAATGGTTATCCTGTTTTTAGAAAAAAAAAAGCGGCATCGGCAAGAAGGCCACGGTGCATTTATTGTTGCTCAGCAGTGTGACGCTAATGGATTCAGTTCGAAATCCATCATTCCCCAAAAATAAGCGAATAGATGCCGGAGGCAATGCTCACCGCATGCCCAAACTTACAGAGCTCTGAGGACAGGCCGAGAAATAAAATATTAAAAAGAGAATAGCAATAGTAATTCGTGAAGCCGGGAGATCGTTCGCAACGATGGCAGAAACCCCGGCGAAGTGCTGTTGGTTAAAAGTAGCGTGATCACGCTCTTCCGATGCGTAACAATCACGACTTTCAGAAGAGTAAAGGAGGAATTTGTCCATGACTTCCATTTTTACTCTTTAACAATGATGCCCAAATGCTTCTTTGTGAAATCAAGGATGGATATGTCATCCCACCAGTTTTTCCTTCTGTCACTGAGGAACTGTACAACCTCTGATTTGAGCAGGATAAGGTCCTGATAACGCTCCGCTAGTTCTCATCAGTACAATGGTTCGACTGTTCATCTGGCAGCTGTCAGAACACATGGTAATAACCCAATGATGATTAGCAAAGTCATGGACCTTACACACGAATAGTACATCACAACATTGGCAGCTACATCACGCACTGCCTATAATCTGTAATTTGTGATTTATGCACGGATTGTATGCATGCGGATCATAGTGGTATAGCAGATGTAACGAAGAAGACAAAGAGCAAATAACCCTGTACCAACCTTTTCAACAATGCTATTTTTGCTTTGATATATTTTGGGAAAACTTAGACTCTTGAACATAAGAATAAAATATTACTAAGTTCTGATTAACTTAAACCATCAACGGTTCTAAACGTTGCTATACATAGAAAAGATGCGAAAAGTACATGGGCTCGAAGCATGGTGTTTGTAAACGGAAACCGGAGAAGAAGACGTTGAGAAATCGGCTGGGTTTCACAATATGTTAAGCGCACAACAGGCAGGAATAGACTTGATGATCATACTCACTAAGATTCTAAAACAAAAAAAAAAATGACGTCGCTCCGCACTGCTTATGAAACCTGTGATATAGTCCTGAACGCGGCTACAAGCCGGGAACGCGTGAAAACTCAGGTGGCTGCAATGAAGCCACTCGACGACCAACCTGGCGAAAAGTGAGCACTTGATAGAGTAAAACATGTTTCCCAGAGAAAAATTCATGCATATAAGCTTTGGGCTTTAAAGCTGGTTGTGTCTGTGTCTGTGGATATGCTTCCTTTATGGGAAAGAAACCTGGCTATCGGTGTTGAGTGTTTAAACTCACTTCTTTGCTCGTGATTTTGTCTTAGTTGACTTCAAAGGTACAGACCCCAAATGCAAGCGGGAATCCGGTTGTAACTTTTAACTTCTTACCTAAAACTCGTTCTTACCTTTTCTGCTTTGAAGGTTCCTGAAAACCGATATGCTCAGTGAACAGAAAAATTTCGACCGTTGTCAACAGCTTTTACATTTTTAAGTCTTTCGGTAAGTAATGTCGGATTTATAAATTGACTTTTCTTGTATCTGTTCTACTAAAATTTTTTCGAACACTAATATTATGCATTAGCTCGAAGCTTATTTTATGCCCTTACGTCCCAAGTAATTGAATTGGGATACAAACTGCGTCTTGGAAAATTTGAAAGGTTAGGATTTCAAACGTTTAAACAAAAATTTGGGTGAATCATTCTCTACGAAATTAAACTGGAGGGCACAAACGCATACTGCTCAAAGCACAAATGAGGTGAGGAGTCAGAGAGTGTCAACGAACGCACAGTGCAACACAGGGTTGAAAAATTTTCCGTGGTGAATTCGGCCTTGAAGATGAGGGTATAGACACCCTCTTATTGCTAAAGACAATGAATTTAAGGGTTTTGTGGAAGCCGCTACACACCCACAACTTTTTGAGAACATGCACAAAAACTTCGGCCCAACATTTCTACTGTTTTTAAGAACTAAAGCTACAGAAAAGTCGAAGAATCACGAAAATTCAAAGCTGTTAGGAAAGAATGACAATCAAAGGCATTGTCGTTTTAAGATTTCGCAGACGTTTTTTTTTGCAGTACCAGAACTACCGATTTTGCGACGGTACTGTGACTTTTACGGCGGTAAAGTGAATCCAATAAAACGAGGAAGTGCACCAGAAACTTCAACGGCTTTGCCTCTCACTGCTCAACAGACGGATACACATCTACCTGCACGATAATGTGGGGTCACACGTAACACTACAGACGCTGCACAAGTTGAAAGATCTAGGCTACAAAGCTCTGCTCCATCCACCATACTCACCGGAACACTCACAATTGACCAGCACTTCTTCAAGGATGTCGATTACTCCTTTTGTGAAAAAAGGCTTCAAAAATTAAGATAGGGCTGCGAATGCCTTCAACGACATCGTGGGGTACATAAACAGATATTTATTCAACTCCCATGTTATTAACACTATTAGTTATATTATTCCTGGGTTCGTTTAATGTCGGTAAAAATTGTTAGACCTTAATCGTTTTTAACTCGGCTAAAAAATTTATTTCGAGCTAAGATGTGCGCCTTAAAAATTAACATTGAGATCTGACATTGATTTTCGAAAGACCTGATCATCAGCTTAAAAATTTATAAAGGCTTAAGGTTAGAGTGACTTCAAAAGGCAGCGAAAGATTTGTAGTGAAGACCTATGATATGGAACCGTATCCTTCACTAACCATTGGTGGTTGTTCAAGTATTTCGCTGAAAATAAGTGGCTGAGTAGACGCAGAGTTTGAAATCATTTTTTTCGCCTGATTTTTAGTTTTGCCCTGAAAAACCGTTTTCGAATAAACTGAGGCTACATTCAAAGTTCCAAATTTCCAACTTTTCTTTACTGCCTGTTCTTTTTACATCGCAGGATAAGGTACGAAACATAGCCACGGCGATGCCTACATAAGAGCAAAACTAGGAAACCTTAGCTGGGCTTTAAATCCGTAATTATCCTTATAGGAGTTCCATTATATTTCATATCGCATCCTGCAACGGAAAGACGTGTGTTGCGCAGTTGTTAGGTGAGCCCAGCAATACACATGAGTCCGATCCTGCGACGCAAATCCACCAGGCCTTCCATTTCTCCGAAGTCAGCAAATTGGTACGTGACCTGTCTGAGAGGAAAGCGGCACGGTACATCGATAGTCAACGGCGAATCATTGTGCAGTCCAGATATGCATTCATTCACTTCTAACAATGCTTAATGTAGTTGAATACATGGCGCATCCGTCAAGAATTAATGAGAGCTTCATCTTTTACCTTACCGCGAAAAAAATAGCCCAGAAAATAAAAGATGAAACATGTTGACTTCGAATGTACTTGCAGCTTAACAGAGTCCCGAGCCGATTTGGATTCTTCAGATCGTTTTTGTTGACGGGTGGTTGCTGATAGCATCGATCGTGTAAAAAATGGTTTGCAGGTAAGACAAAACAAACGCCTCGGTTATTGGACTGGATGGCACGGGAAAAAGGAATAACGGATTTGAGCACAACGTGAGGAGTCCGAGCTTTATAAATACCTCAGCATACTATGGTTGTTTTCAAATCATTCTTCAAGTGACGCGTCTTGAGACGAACGAGGAGTTTAAGAAATGTGTAGCAAACACCAACTTTCAGAAAACCGTGCTTCGCTCAACTTACGAAGAGATCGAAGGGCTCTTCTCTTCTCTTCTCCACCTTCCATGTGCACCAACCAGGAACTTTCTTGAATATGAACGATTTATCTGGAACAAAGATATACTTAAATATTTGAGTTTTGCGCGCCAGTCACCCTAAATGATGCGAATTCGCCTCAAATTCCGATTCAATCTAAATTCCCTAGCCCTTCTACCTTGTTATTATGTTCTAAAAGTTTTAACTACCACAAGTGGACCACTGAATCTGCTGAACCACCTTTCTTGGGATCCACGGGCATTCCTGTATATTCGAGGCATATTCGCAGCTTTTCATATGGGTTTTCATGATGGAAGAGAGATTCCGGTGCAATATTGAATGAGAACAGCGGCGCCAGCAGTATGAACAGCTTGTCTTTCCTAGGTCTGAAATTATCAGCTGAGAAAGGCGTCAGATGATTTTGCATTGCCGATTTTCCCTCTGAGGTCCGATTTTGTAACTAGTCTAAAGTCAGTGAATTGGTCAATTGAAAAATTAGTCTAGTACATCCTTAAGCTTAGAATAACTTTTCAACAAAACTCTACATCATAAATACTTTTCCTCATTAATTCTGTGTGAAAACTACTAAAATTTAATATGGCAAGTGGACCTCAAAATCCAAAGAGACTCCAAATAAACACGTTGTTCAAGAAAAATTGTTAACACACAATGTCCGACAGGAACACATTTTCCATTTTCACTAACGAGCGTTCCAGAATTTTCTCGTTTATTCTACCATTCCATGGCTAGTCGCAAGCAGATCAAAGTAATAGAAGTGGTACCAAAAAGCCATTCTCCACACTTGACGATTTACAAAAACCTTTTTCAGAAAAAGGTTTTTGTGTTTTCTTTGGTTTTTTAGTGTTAGCTGGGGTTTGGGCAACAACTTGCTTCATTTTAATCACAATAGTCACTCAGGAATATGCTATTATTAAAAAACACCAAAATAGACTCAGCACAGAATGAAAGGTCTTTTGCTCCATTGTTTAAAAATGTTCAAAGGGACATCATGCGTATTCGCATACTGCGTGTATTTCATTCGGAGAACCACGCTGAAATCGGCGCGTCCATTACGGGTTAATGGCTTTTTTCAAAAGGGATCCTCATATAGCTATTCACCGTCTACTGAATTTGTCCACAACGTCTCTAATAAATCTATTATTCTTTTTGCTTACGTATTCCAATGCGATGGCTGTTGTTCGTCACAGAAACAGTTGTACGGTCTTCGATTCACGTGAAGGGTGAACTGGTTTGGAGCACGGATGTGGGGTATCGCGTGTAGATGACGGCCGGGTATAACACCAAACACCTGCAAGATGGTACGGATACGAAGGACCTAGTGCACATACCGCAAATGACCTTCGACAATGAGAATGCAGTGTAATCAACGAAAAGCTTTCCGCCGTAATTGGACTCCTCACATTTAAAATGAGCTGATTTGTAAACGTAAACAATGGTAAACCAACATGATAATATATATTTATCTCCATCATTCGACTCTTGGAAACCAGAAACCCTCTTGGTGGATCCATTATAATCAAAGAAAGTGCAGTGAAGAAAAAAGGAATGTGAAGTGACTTTAGGAACAGCAGGTTGGGTGTAACGGTTGAGCCCCATATGTCCTCTCTATTTTAACGTTTTGTTGCTTTTTTGTTGTCACTAATTAAGGTTGGGCTCTAAAATCGTCTTTAGACCTAATCATTCTATTAAGCATTTAATAGAAACACTTAATGCTTTTCACGAGCTTTTTGCAATTCATGAGTTTCAGTGTTTTCCACGTGAAAGGTGCTGATATAAAGGATAAAGGATAAAGCTCTCGGCGTTGATCAATCCCTGAGGGATGCGCCATGCATTCAACTTCATTAAGTATCGCTGGAGGTGTGATTGAATGGCCTTTACAATGACTCGCAGTGGCCTGCCGATGTATCGAGCCAGTGCTGCTATCCTCCCAGACAAGTCTGGTACCATTTTTCCGACCCTGGAGGGATGGAAGACTTGGTGGGCCATGGGCGTAAGGATCGATCCACGTACGTGCCGCAGTGGCGCCTCCAACCACTGCGCCACGCGACCCCTTGCTGATGTAGCATTGTAATTTTTATCTCTTTTCGAAAAGTTCACCTCTTCAGCGTGGCTACTAGATGCTCTTGGCTGCTGGACTACGATCTACAGCGGAGGGATTCATCTCGGCGGTGAGGGAAATTTTTTCCCCATGCTGGGAAGGAGTCCGGTGTTCTCATAAGCCCAGCTAACAGTAAACCAATACCAGTATCCACCACCGTACTGGTATCAAACTACTCGCATGGTGGCTATCCTTCTGAGTCACAACGGTTGCGACTGCCTGTGGTGGTAACGACCTAAGGCAAACTCTGACATGGTTGACCTCGAGACTCCAGTGAAACACAATGGCTAAACCAGAAAATCTTCCAAATGTGGAGAAAATGCTGGGGCCCGGATAACCAGAGAGGACGGGCCGTCCAAGTATTCAAGTATTGCTGTCTGCAGACAAGCTTTAATATCTGAAAAGATTTATTGATTTCTGAAAAGGTGCATTTGTTGGAATAACGCCGTTAAAAAACGCTTAAATGTCTACGAAGGTGAATGGTTCGTTTTTTTTTATGGTTTTCGATACCTTAAACTTTCGGAGAAATCCGAAAGAGTCAATAAATGGACAGCCTTCACCTCACTGATAAACAATGTTGAAGCAGAATTCGTGATTGCTCTTCTAACAATTTTATAACATATTTATTGATTTAAAGAGGTTTGCTTAGAAACCGGAGCGACGTCCTATAGATCACAACTATGAGGAATACGCAGAATGTCATGGACTCCATATTAATGTGGCGACATGATGTACCGAAATTGCTATTCTACAGATTCAACCTTTGTATTAAATCGGAATTTAGGCAATGTTCTTCTATCCACCGATAGGTTAGAAGATCTGATTCTTCGAACGCTTGTCAATAAGACCTACTTGATTAACGAAATATGCATAATTGTCTGTAGTAAGCACTTTGAAGGCGACAGGATGTTCACCGTGGTTGACTATCGTCACCAAGTGATTTGCAGGCGGTCGACCAAGCTGCAGAGTAGAACTTTTTCATGCAGTAACATAGAAGCTGCTTTGCTTAAAATTCTATGAATTGTAGAGGTTACTCAAAGTCCACTAACTTTTCTTCCATATACTAGATAGTTCCTGTTGATGGAAACTAGGATTCTCGGTTCGATTAATTCAAGATCTGGATCATTTGTAGTCCAAATGTGGGCGTCATTCGAGTTATATGGAAGGGTCAACTTGAAATGGCTTACAGTTAAAAATTGTAGTATTTTCTTCAACCGATTTTAAAAAACCAACTGTATCCATGATGTGCTGGTGAGAACTGGACGTCTCTTACCTACAATTGCAAGCACAATATGTGTTTATATTAATGAGCTTACACAAGGTTGATAGAGATGTTCATTCGGCTGTTTCGACCTCTTCGTCTTCATCAGGGTCGACGATCCATGCCAAGATTGCACGGTGAATCCTCTTCTCGATGTGGCGTCTTCGTCGTGCATCCGACCGGATCTTCCTCTGTGGAACATCTCGAATGAGACATACTCACCCGACGACGCTCTTTTATACAGTACGGCTTCAAAATTATTGTTTTGCAAGCACGAAGTCATGTTTCTATGACATTAAAGAATACTCTTAAAATGGTCATGGGCCCTGTCGCTTTTTCGAGATAGTTTATCGCATTTCCTGTTAATAACATAAGCGTTTCGAGATAGCTTTAACAATAAGAGAATAAGACAATAAGAGGTCGACTACGACTAAGCAACGATAAACAAGTCGGTATTGAGTTGCAACCTTGAACAGCGAGCTTCGGTGTGTCTACTAAAAGGTGCGAGTGCACAATGCGCCACCTCTCTACCCCACTGTGGTTCAGTTGCTAGTCGAACCTGGGACACACTCATCAAACGCGCATTCTGAAACCCGATTAACTGTCAAAATTAACTGTGATTTTTTACGATGCATGATGGACATTCTCTAGATCTCCCATTCAGTCTTGCATTCCCTAACTTCGTACTACACATCTACAAGGTCGTGGTTCTCACTGTTCGATAGTGTGGTTGTAGTCACTGTGTGCGCCATAGTATTCGATAACGCCATGGACACCTCGATCTGGTTGCTACATCAGTCTCTCAACGCTCTAGACTGCCGCTCCCGCCATCTGTGACAGGTACCCATTTATTCTGTTAAACATCCAAAGTGATCACTATGGATGGTTCGGCAATGATGTTCTGTCTTCATCATGTTTTTCACATTTGGCACAGTTCATGCTCAGTGGGACTTTCATGCTCAGTGGGACGTCGTGCATCGCTGTTTTCTACAGCCGAATAATTTTTGGAATTGTATAGATGCAGAACCGTCCCAAGAATGAATGTTTACCAAGTTATGGAACAAAATGATGCATGAATATGAATAAGGCAGCTTTAAAATGTTCTGCTGGAAGAAAAGCTGTATTTCCTCACAATATGTGGTATAACGGCTGTAAGTGAGCCAAGAAGACGAGTAAATAATTTTCAGCTTCTCTTTGTGAGACCGCCCCATAAATGTGTTCACTCGCTGGAACGAATCGCCCGGCAAACTTTAGAATTGTAAG
>MQTX01000210.1:36921-61105 GCA_009735665.1 Angiostrongylus cantonensis
TATATATATATATAGCTATTAAGCCTTCAAAACAATAGCTAAGGTGAAAGAAGCACATAAGCCGTCATGCACTTTTGTTTTCTAATAGGGCTTCGTGAGAAGAAAAGTGCAAGAATTAAATTCGGATGATTTTCTACATGAATGAGCCGAAATGAGATTCGCATAAAACTTCAATTTGACTAACGTCTTGGTGCCTTTGCTTTCTTCGGAGCCACCTTGATCCCAGTCCATAGTCGACAGTTGGCCATTGTCGGCACATGGTTGTTCGTTGTCGCATTGAGTCGAATATATTGGTAGAAGCACTTCTTAAACGGGCAGCATCACTCGGCGGTGCCCTTTTGTAAAGCGCGGATGTCGGTCGTTTTCCGCCATCCAGTACGGTCTCCGAATTTGGTGGGCAATGCGTCCTGTAGCATTCGGTACGTTATTTGCTGGGACCTAGAGTGGCAATAACTTAAAAAATGACTTCCGTTCAGCCTCGGTACCAAGGATCAGCAATTTTATACGTTACTAAGCTGAAGCGAGGTTGCTATGAAACTTGAAACTTATAAGATTCGATGTGACAACGACCACCCACACCCACATGTCGACAACGACCAGCTGTGGACCATCGACTCGGATCAACGCGGCTCCGAAGAAAGGGAAGGCGCGGAAACGTTAGGCGAATAAAGGTCTCTACACAAATACCGTGTCAGCTCAATCATGCAGAAAATTATAGACTATTGTTACCAAGATTTACTGAACGTCAGTTTGCAAGAGAAACCTGAGTGTTTTGCTGCATAAAATCTGCTGGGGAAGAATGAGGAGGGAGGACAAGGCAATGGTAAAATCTTTAATACAAGTAATCAAATTCATGAAACATAAGGACAAAAACTAGCGACAGCGAATCATCAAACAAAATCTTTGAAGTGAAGGCGCATTCATTTGAAAGCAATGAATACTGAAAATAAAATAAGTTAGACGCCATTCTAACTTTACATATTCGACTAGAACACCTTTGCAAATACAATAAATGAACAACTCCACAGCGACTTCAGTATTCAATAGTATCTTGTACAGGTGGGAAACTGAAGAAGGCACGCAACCGATTTATTCCTGAAACACTTTGTAAGCTGTTCGTTCGTATTCTATGTTTGAATACATCAATTAGTGGACACCTTCCCGTTATCAACAGGCAAAGTACTTTCTGAAAGGCAAATTACATTAAAATTCAATTAACAAATGCTTAGTCGCCATATTAAAGCAATATGACCTTTTCTGTAATCCCTTTCTTTTTTCTTTGGAAACCAACACCACCTCCCAACGGTTTGCCGCCTCATCATAGCTGGGAGGTATTTCTGCGATGTACCGCAACGGGATTCATCGCCTCGGCAAGATCTCCCAAGCTGAGAACGATGTCCGGCTTTTCCATCAGAATGCCTAGCTAAGAGTAAAGCAATACCAGCATCGACCGCGCTATTGGTATGGAACTATTCGCATGGTGGCAAATCTCCCTATGATCCACTTGGGCTTCGATTGTCTGTAGTGGTGACGACCTAGGGCTGACTTTGGCAAGGTTAACCTCGAGACTCCAGGGACACACAATGGCTAAATCAGCAAGATTTCGAGAAATGGAGATTGCGCTGGGGCCCGCGAAGCCGGTGAGGACGGGCCGTCGAAGTAACCATCTCCAATGTTCCAGCCACACCACCCCGCCAGCCCCTTGCCGTACCATTTCCGAATTGAAGATTGAGTACAATTTTAGCTCTGCTTTATGTAAGAAAGTGTCTCACTCACGTGGAACGAAAAAAAGAATTTTATTTGCTTAACTGGAAATTTGGTTTCAGAGATACGGTCAGTAGTTGAAAGTGATTTTAGGAGTTCTTCAAGGCAAAAATGAAATGGAAGTACTTCAGGAATCGGTCGTCTATTCCCATATTTTGTCATTAGAGTTCCACAATTCCCCGATATTCACCTGCCGTAGTCATTTATCTAACCATTGAAAAAACAGAACATGGACCTGCTTCTTTTCCTAGAACAAAACAGTTTTTCATGCAAAATTTTTTATCAGAGCACCTTCGACAAGTTCGCTTTTGTTGCAAGTGAACACGAGCCGCATCCATCCAGGCTCGTGAGCAAGGACATGCTGCCCTGGAGTCAACACCAGTCCTCGGTCACATAACGAATGAAACAATGACAATTCGCTGGCGAAGGTCTGCGAACGAAGGTGCTGCAAGTCCAAATTCAGTATTGATAAAATACCTTTTCAGAAAAAAAGATAAACATGAGTGAACTTCAGAAGAAATACAGTTGGAAAACAACCTTTCTAAAATCGACCATAATAAAACAACCAGCAACTGCGGGTATAAAATTTAAGCCGATCTCGCGAAGGTGTTTGGCCACAAATTCATAGTGAGCAGACATTTTAGTCAATTTGAGCGCATGGAACCTTCGTAACCAATCTAAAAACAAGGGTCTTGAAGCAGAAATACGAATTCCAACGATAAAACTCTCTGTTACTGTTAACTGTTGATGTACGCCGATTTCAACAGTATCGATAGCTCAAATAAACAATATTGATCGCTTTCTATGAAAAGCTTGTCTGCCGTGCCAACAGTTTCTTCATACAGCCATTACGTGTAAGACAGTCATTTAGATCATCGGCGCTTCAAAAACATCAAAGCACGCCAAAAGAATTGGCGTTGAGAAAGATGAAAGTTTTTTTTTTGCTGAATTCGTTCGAGAACTAGACGATAAGTGAAATTTTGAACTACCATGGTCAGAAAGAAGGACTGTGGCAGCATCGTGAGCCAACGCAGAGACCGGATGAATGAGCTCCAGGCGTGAGAGCGACGTCATCAGCTCTGAGGACGAGGTCTGCACGACGGAAATTTTCAGGCCAGGAATACCAAAATCCTTGAAAAAGAAATGATGGTGACATTGAGAAACAAAGCGAATAATGAATACAGTTCCAACTTTGCCTAGGAGTGTATATTTGTGTTTTCTGTCTATGCCGGATGTTACACAAGAATTTTTGAGGTTAGCTTCAGCTAACAAGTACACAAAATTCTCAGCATGAGCACTAACCTTGCTCAAACTCCACATGTACGCTACACATTTCGGTTGTTCTAGTTGATGTCGATAAGATAAAAAACTCTTGAACGATGATGAACCAAAAACGCATGACGAAAACGACTCGTCTATCAAAACAACAAGATTATTTCTGAAAGATTTTTTAAAGAAAAAAGTCTCAAATAAGATCTCCTCTGAGTTTCTTTGTCAGAAGCAATATTTTTTGCAGTGGATGGATGCTGGTTCCTATCAAATCATGGTAAACAAGTGCTATAAAGTTGAACTGCGCATTGTAAACCTTGTCGCCCAATTGCACAATTGAATAACTTCCTCAGATGAAAAAACTGCTCCGAGCGGGTTATGAGGATTGATGATGAGCACTGCCCGTACGATTTCCCCCTAAATCCAGATTGACATTAACCTTTTCAATCAAAATTAATTCTTGCGAACTTAATGATAGAATTAGGTATTCGTTGTTCAAGGCTATTCCACAGTTCAAATTGATAAAAAAATAACCTTAGAGTGATGTTCATCCATTGCCTTCTGGAAGTTCGAAAGCTCAAGCTTTGGAGAAACCATATGTGTCTGAAACAGCTAAATAATATAAATGTCATCACATCGATGTTGATATCATCGACAGGCAACACTTACTGCTGCATCGTTGATGTTACAGCGTAATTCATAATGGGTCTCTTTTAAAGCGTTTAATTTTCCCCTATCACCACGACAGTGTTAGGTTAAGTTAAAGTGGGTAACATCCTGACCACACGGACTCAAAGCCCTGTAATAGACTGGCCCTGCTAGAAATAAACTTAAGTTCGAGTTTTTATTGAAACGAGAACGAGACGAGAAAGTTCCATAATTGTGGCACCAAACGAAGTGGAAGCAAAGGCGGAATATCGTGCTTTGAAATATTCTATTTCTATTTTGCGCAAGAAATGATCCGTTATTTTCGAAAGGTAAATTTTCTGACATTTTAGTGATATGTACCTGGACTAGCCCACCGAATGTTTTTAAATTTTATCGAAAAAACACAAGAGGGATACATATGGTCACATTCTCGATGAAATGCTTGAAAAATCTTGTGCATATGCCTAGCCCTGCTCATGACAGAAAATTCATTTATACTCTATAGATATATTCTATATTATATTCTATTCTATAGAAACGATATGCTAGCACGAAGCAGTCGACAACACACCAGACAATTAACACTGCAGAAGTTCACTGAGATGGTCTACTAAACGCCATTCGGCACCCTGAACGGATCTCGTATTATCAAATGACCTTCTTCCTTGCACCTCGGCAATCACTTCGAATGAAAAATCCTCAAGACCAATGTCAGAGGTGTTCTCTAGTATTGGAATTTTAGGCCATCAGAGCAAATAAAGTTGTATCTTATAAGCAAAAATGGGCGGATCCTAAAGGTTCTCATTTTGTTTAGCAAATTTCTGTTCGAGATTACTCATAATGACGTTTGACATTGTCTTTGAAAATCGGCCGTTGTTTTTTTGCTGTCACATCGTGCCATGACATCCCATAATGCAGCCACAACGAGTTGTCAAATCATTGAAGAGAAAATATACCATAGGGCTCATGTCATCAAGCCGCTTTAGGTAAGTGGTAAAATGCCCTCATGCAGTGTTTAACATTTTTCCGTTTTGAGCTTTACTTTTTTGTGGGAACGTAGAATTTCACTCCTAACATCTTACTTATTGACGACCTCAGCCCAGACCATTTCATAGTTCGCACACAAATAAATTTCTACAGCAATTTTGGCGAAATTTCGAAGTGTTGGACACATTCAACTGAATTATTCTAAGGAAGGTTTGAGTGTTCGGTAACCCATTTCTTATGAACAACGAATTTTACCCACCTCAACCGTTCGCATTCGGCAATGGGCTCGAGCTCCAACATTCCTCACAGAGGCTGCATACGTTGCGGCACCCGTCAGCACTATGTCTGAAAAGAACAAATACTTCTTCAATTATTTCTCAGTGATACTTTTTGAAATTTCAGCTTCAAAAACGATACACCAAACGGCTTTTTGGCTCTTGTCACAACGAGGTTTCGTCTCCTTCTTTTTATTTGGAGATAGAACTGAATACTTGAAAATTTTTAGCCAAAAGTTATATGAGCAGATTACGTGCTGACTAATTTCTCATTAAACAGTAAAATTTGATTTTCACTGGCAAACCTTTCCACATGCTCATAGACCCTGAATGAAAGGTTGCATCCTATATGGAAGCGGCATGATTCCCAAGTGTGAAAGAAGAAGAATCTTTACGTTGAAAAAGTATGAGCTAGATCTAAGATCTGCTAACTGACTCTCTTTTCGTGCTCTGAAATGTGTTTAATCTATTCAGGAAAGTTTCACCTACCCAACTTGTTTTTTTTATGTCAACTTGACATTGCCTCAGAGCGCCTTAGCTAAAATTCGTGCTCTGAAATGTGTTTAATCTATTCAGGAAAGTTTCACCTACCCAACTTGTTTTTTTTTATGTCGACTTGACATTGCCTCAGAGCGCCTTAGCTAAAGGTTGGATCTAAATGGAGGATAATGGAGGATAATAGCAAATTATATGGCATCCGATCTTGAATAAATCCTTAGATTTCCACTGGTTAACTGATTGATACTTGGGGCACTTGCCAATTGTTGGAATTGCTGTGCTGCAGGCACATCAACTTTGGCTCATTTCCGGTTCCTGAGCAAACTATTCTTTTAATTCCACTGGTCAGCACATTGATAGTCTGGGTTCTAGAAGAATAAAAATGCCATCTCTATAAGTAGTTAATCCCTTCAAGTCATATAGGAAACCTATGCAAGTTTTAGGATGGTTGATGAAGTCTAATGCATGGCGTTTCCTTGATGGATCAACGCCCAATTCTTCACCATTATATTCTTTAATATCGGTAATGACCACCACAAAAACGTGAATCATGACTGCCGACTTAGAATTTCTGAACATTCCAGCAACAACCACAGTTAACAGTTCACATGAGATAATAAGCACATTTTCTGAGCCGCATCGTGCGCACAAACAATGCGTAGTAATCAATCTTAATAGCGAGTAGCACAACAATATTTCAAAAACTGACTTCTCTTCAACTTCGGTATGACTAATCAACATGTGCTCACTCAAAAACTAACACGATATTAATAAAAAAAAGCCTTTGTTCGGCTAAAGTTTCGGCACCTGCGCCTTCTTCAGAGCCAGATTGAGTCGAGTCCACTACCCCTGTCGTTTGTCTTCGGGTTGTGTGATTTCGTAGACTTTTGATTCAAATCTTCTTGAGTGAATATGTTTCACCAAGTTGTAGTTAATTTACGAGTGAGTGAATACATGTCCATTGATCGTGCTAAGGTTAAGTGAAAGTCGCTTTTTGAAATATTACGCTCTCTCCAATCTGATAATGATGCCAATCGCTTCAAGAGGGATTGCCTCGGGGAAACAAACGGTCATCAACGGGCAGTCAGCATTAACAACTGTCCTGTATAAAGGCACACCACCCAGTGAAGTTGCTTTGTTCGAGTGGCACTCCATTCAAGAAGATTCAACCCGAACGACGACGAAGACTCATGACACGTGGACGATTGACTGTGGACAAGCGACTTGGATCAACCCGACTCTGAAGAAGGCCAAGGCGCCGAAATGCTATCCGGATAAAGTCCTTTACCTCACAGCTCATCAATGAAAAAAATTCATATTAACAAGAGTAGTAGCAGCCAACATTAATAATGAGTAGTATGCGCTAAAATCGAATAAAGAAATAATAGGCATAAAAATGGTAGGTCATAAAATCTCACCGTCTTCTTCACACATACAGTGACACAGCATGTCGTAGGCAGAAATGGTCGACGGTAGAATCACCAGCTCACTCTCCTCTACCTTGGCGGACATGAATTCAGCCAGATACCTTGACATCACCCGCTTCGTACTGTAAATTGTTCATAAAATATCCAAAAGAACGACATAATTTAATACAATCAATGAGTATTTTCTAGACAGTACATTTGTTGAAGAACCTATCGCTCTAATCAACTAGTGCATATACTCGTTCATTAGAGCGTCTATATTTGCATTTACATGACTCATCATCTCCTCAACTGTGCAGATTCCTCCACTTCCTGCATTGGATTCATTTTCTTCGCAATCATCGTCTACAATGGTCCTCCGCCATTTCGCGTTGTTTCGGCTTCTGCTTGACAATTTCGTCTTCTTTATGAATGTCGTAGAATGCTGATCAAGTTGACTCTCCTTGCAATCTCGGTGATGGCCGAGTCATGATTTTTCCATTTGGATTGGTGTAGTGGGTTGAGGAGGTGATCGAACCAGCACTTTGCCTCCTGATGGACCTCATCTCTAATCACTGCTTTATCTCCCCCTCCTTCCACACCTATATATGCAAAAGAATTCAATGCAGTATCATTTTAAACTATGGACTCAAAGTTTAGTACTTTCGCAACACATATTTGTGAATAGATCACAATACGAGGGTGGGAAAAGGTAAAACAGTCCTCCGATGTCAAATCAACATGCATCAGAATAACGTGGAATTATTATCTCGAAGAAAAATAATTAGAATGAAGAAAATTTTCCAAGGAAAGAGAGGAGTTTTGTTATGCTATCACAATGCAAAACCCTGTGGAGTAGCAAAATCCTTTTTCTCCACTAACGAGCGATTTCTTTTTCGAAAGTGTTTGCTGCTACCAGAGTTCTGCGAAAAAGTTTGAAAATTTGGATGTCTTTTGTAATTTTCTTGTCGTTTTTGGAAACCTAAACTAAACAAGTTTAGACCTAAGATAACATTTTACAAAAGTGGTGCATAATTTTGGAGTTCGGCTTCTACATCTTTGAGTGGTCGGTCCTTTTACCACTCATAGTTTCATTCTTGGTTTTGGATTTAATATTATGTCCGAGTCAACCAGTACGACAATCAAATGAAGAAATCGCTGTCGAAGAGATAATTGCCCACCCATATCGCTGTGAAGACCTGGAAACCCCCTTGTAATGTTAAGTCGAAAGTTCAGGAAAAATCATATGGCCCAAGCAGCAGTAGGCCATCCTTAATAAACGGCACATTTGGATGCTCCCGCCTACGACACCAGGAAATAAGGCAACTGGTGAGGGGCCATAAATTCTCTTGTTACATCAGACGTCACTAAAAGCGGATCTGAAAAACACAAACGCAATAAGCCATGGAGATTGTTTCTCACTACGCACATGTAATACCAGAATAGTCTCCTCAGACATCGATCTTCACGCAATTCTTGATGTCGTAGATTGTATCAAATTCCATGTAATCGTCTTACAAGGAACAAAAACGGGGAAGAATGACGTATGCCAACTAAACAACAAGATCCTTGTCATCCACAGAGAAAAGGTCCCGTCACGAAATGTCGATGACGTAGGTTTTCCCGTTCACCCGCCCATTGTCTATCTCGTCGACTCGTATGAGATCCTTTCCCCTAGCATGGCCGTCCTCTCTCTTCACTACCACGCCGTAGGACGACCACTATCACCAACTGCTACTCACCGACCGATGCAGCTGATTAGCACGATTTGGACGCGTCCTTCTACCAGTTGGAGCAACTTATCCGTAATAATTAGGCGTATTATAAATTAGATCTCGGAGACGTCAACGCCAAAATAGCAAAGGCCAAAAAATGTGGATACGGGATCGGAGAATTTGAATTAATAGAGAGAAATGAAAGTGAGAACCGTCCTTCAGGAGTCATGTCTGCAGCTCGCTCCTTCCACGGAAACTTGTTAATCCGGAGGAAAGCCGATGAACACACGGGTCTCCTAATGACACGACTCATGCAAAGATTGACTGTATTCTCACAAGTAGAAGATGGTGCGTACTCAACATATCGGTAGTCCCATCATTTTGTACTGGGGTCCGATCACCGCGCTCTTCGCGCGAAGATTCCATTTAGCCGCAATCTGGAAAAAAACTGGCATCGTCAAATAAAAAAGAAAAGAACCAACTTTATATAATGAGAATATTCTGAACAAATTCCTATCTAAACGTGACTGGCAGTTTAAAGATGATCTGACCGAAGACTGCGACCTACTTCTCGAAGGACTTAAAAGCTGTGTCAAATTCGCTTCAGTTCCATAAGTAAGAACATCGGATCGCATCCTCATTACTACTAAGGACTTGCTTGAAAAGAGAAGGAGACGAGAGCAGTGCTCTACAGCAACACACTTAACACGAATGGTAATAAACAACAGGCAACAGAAAAGTTTTACACAAACTATTTCAATTCCGAAATTCTCACATCAGACAACAAAATCCCCTCTGGAGAAACACCATCTCGAATTCTTTCTTCTGAGGTTCGCGCTGCGATAGAAAGCATAGGAAAAGGCAAAGCTCTAGGACCCCCATAATGTCACCGCTGACTTTCATAGAGTCGGAAGCCACAATTTGCATGTGCATCTCACAACTCAGATGAGATCCTTTCTTCAAAACAAAAACATTCCAGACCAGCGGACGACGTCGCGTATGGTCATCCTGCTCGAGAAGAGTGAGCGAAGGGATCTTCGTAACTAGCATCCAGTGTGCTTGTTGAGTGTACCTTATAAGCTGTTCACGAAGATTATTCTGTTGTGCATATCGAAAATATTAGATGAAGCGTCACCAATTGAGCAAGAAAGGTTTCGACCAGCATTATATTGCATGGACCGAATTCAAACCGTGCCCAGCATCGTTGAAGTTTCTCGGGAATACCATCTACCTTTAGTCTTGACTTTCGCTGACTACGACAAAGTCTTTCACACTGTCGAAACGAATGCAATCCTATCCATTTTCGTCGACCAATGAGTGGACCCGCCCTAGATAACTCTATTTGAATGTTATCGAAACTGCACTAATGAAATACAGTTTTTCCATCAACGTCTTACTGCACCGATAGGAAAAGCGGTTCGACAAGGTGACACCATATCGCCAATGCTATTCACAGCCGCAGTGCATTGAAGGACAATGAAGTCACGCAATTGGGATGAGAAAGGCATACGTATTAATGGAAAATTTCCATCAAATTTTCGTTTCGCCGACGATATCATCTTTCAGAGAAGCACCAAAGAGGCAGAGACGATGCTCAGTAAACTAAACAGAGCGGAAAAAAGTATCGAACTAGGAATAAATCGGCAAAGGTCCAATTTACAAAGAACCGTGGTAAGAAGGCGATCAGATAAAACCGAATGGTTCTCTGATGACAGAGACCACCCTGCACTTATACCTTGGGTGTTCAATAAACTTGGAGAACAGCATATAGGACGAGATAGACAGAAGAGGGAAGGCGACTTGAGCCAAACCCAGGTTTGGCTCATGTCGCCCCCGGCCAACTGGAGAATCTGAAAATTAGCACTCACCTTTTCGATTCTACAGTACTCCCAGCGCTCTGTTATGCAGCAGAGACGTGGGCTGATACTTAAACAACGCAAGGAAACTGCGCACTATACAGAGCGCTGGAAGAAAGTCTTCTGAAATATAACCGGTGGACAAACATCTTGTAATGTGAAGCTAGGATCTTGAAAGCCTGCTTCATTTTCGAGATCTAGGAGAACAGATATCGATCGCGAAGCATAGATGGCCCGGTCATATAATTAGAAAAACAGATAATGGGCGAAAACCACTGTGCAAAGTGGAATGCATGAGGATTTCCTTAGACGCATTAGACGGCAAGGCATTTCCTTAGACGACCACCTCCACAATGGTGGACGTGTTCGTAACTAAGCACAATCATTTGTATTTAAGCTGCAGTTGTTTCAAGTTACGATATGAGAATCACATGCTCGAATTAAACCACCACCATGAACGGCGATTACAAGGCAAAGGAAGTGATGGAAAATGAGCTGGAATGCGTACAACTCGTGAATACGGACCGATCTCAAGCAAGTAAGTAGGTAAGCATACAAAATGCATGTACGATAGAACCAGCTTCCCTCTTTAGGTTGTCGTGTTTTCAACTTCTAAAATGCTGGACTTTACAAGACATTATCAGCTTTTTGAATTTCCTTTCGAATTAAGAAAACTTTCGTTTTTCTAAGGGTGTGTGAATGCATATGTATTCTTAAAAGATGAGTTGTACTTCATCACAAAACCAATCACGTTTAAAAAATTCCTAAGTAACGATCTAAATCATAACTTCAATGATGCTGAGATATTTGCAAAGCTCCGGACCACAGGTGTCTACGGTGGGGAACGAACGCGTTATTGTCTTTTCCGGGGAGTAACGCGTTCGGCATCACACCATGCGGGTCTTCGGTTTCACCTGTCTCTCAGCTATTCGCAATATACATCCTACCATTAAAAGGAAAAGGCAGCAAATAATAAGCTAAAATTGTGATCTAAATCATATTTACATAGGCTTTTTTAATTTAATTTAATTTTTTTTATTTTTTAGCAGATTTTGCAGCTATTGAATTCGCTTTGGATCACACTAAAAGCGGTTTTGTGCTTACGTCAGATGTCCGCCTGCAGGTGGATAATGAACCAAAGACACTTCAGTCGGGGAGAAGCCGTGCCGTCGCAGACGCGACATCACCTCGTCTGCACACAAATTGTTTTCGGCCGTGCAAAAATTGATGTTGCCCTAAATAAAGCCGCATAAGCGTTCCTTGCTTCGAAAATTCGCTTCTAAATGTGTAATTTAATTAGTTGGGCCTAACAATTCGTTTATAATTCCAAACGTTTTCTTCTCGCTTTGAAGCCAACCCCAAATGTTTGTCACTTTTATAAAGAAGCAGCTCCTGAAGCGCAGTCTGTAGAGGTATTCTACAATACAAAGGTTTCTTAGCGAAACTATGAGCTTCAGACAAACCAAATTCGTCATCACTTCGATAGGGCATCATTAAGAGATTGATCAACGCCGAATGCCGAGCCTCACTATCTCAGAGAGGTCTAAGGTTGAACTTATTACGAATAATTTTAAGAATATGAAGGATGTGTGTGTTGTCGATCAATATGTGCACTCTAATTTCGCGGTGTAGTTTCTTGTATTCACATTTTTGACATTCCTCACAGAAACATCTAGGCAGGCGAACCTGTGGATTTATTTCCTCCTTGAACCGGTTGCTGTTCATCGCTGAGTAGACCATGTCGGCAACGTCTTCATCGATGAGCAGATTTCTCGCTCGTGAAGACAATAAATCTGAATAGATATGGAAAATTTCGCTTTGAATTCCCGCTTCTTCTTGTTCTTCTCTGAAGAAAATCTTAAACACAAAAATTGATGATCTTAGGGAACTGTTGGAGACTCATCTAAACAAGTCGTCTAATCCTCCTTGTATACGAAGACGTTCTATTGGTTCTTGTTGTTTCTGAACTTTAGCAATCTAGCTTGTCCAACATGCTGAGTATCATTTAATGTAAGCGTTTCAACGTGCGACATGTAAACCTCTGCAATTTCTGCAAAGAATGAAGAAATCCCAAAAAAAAGGAGGTCTCAAGGAATGAAACCCTGTTAAAGAACCTTTTGGATTCCAACAACTATTTAGTGCACATGACTGAGCAGAACTGGGTTTTTTAAAAATTGTTTCCACGTATATACATAACTTTTTGATTACATCACACCATCATGACCCTTTGTAGGCAAACTTTGGCTTATCCAGCGCAGATTTTATAATGGGGCCGGTCGATGGATTAGTATCATCAGCAATACTTGCAAAAAGACGTTTCGGACGGTGGAATGGAATCAGTGGACATATAAGAACATAGAATAGAAATACTTATAACATCGCGGCTAGGTAATGGACAAATTTTTTTTCATTACACACGAGAAGTGTCTAAGAACGAGCGAACACACACACGAAGAAGAACATAGCAGATATGTAGAAGTTGTAGAAATATTGAAGGAAATATGAAAAGACGATGATGATAATAAAAATGATAGAAAGATAATCTCAAGAAAAAATGCGTCATCCGTCGTGTGTGGGCTAACGAACCGTACATCTAGATATCAACGCGCTTTCTGATTCTGATTGCCCTCTGATGACACGCATTCAGACAAGCCCAACACGCGACAATGGCCGCGATCGTGGACGGTTGAAACTATCCCTAACCTTGATAAAATACCCCTAATATTTTGATAAAAAGTGACCACATTGCATGATAAACTTTAAAATTCAAGTGGTTTGATTTTCTTCAGATTCATGAACACTGATTAGCCACGAGTTTGTGTATTCTTGACCGACGAGATTTTGTGTAAAAATTGACTGAACTCTCAGTAAAACTAAATGTAAGAAAAATGGCAAAGAAACCTCCTGTTTTCGGATAAGCTTTCTCCTGAAAACATTGAAATAGTAGCCGACGTAACTTTGGCAAAATTGAGAAGTCCAAAGAACTCGTTCCTCTAGAACGTAAACCTTCCAGTAGTCTTCCAAGTGGTTCATCTTCCTGAACAGATACTTATCTCTATAAAATCATCACTATTAGCTGAACGTTTCCTTTCGTTTAAAAAATACCGTGATTCCATGACAGGAAACGGAACAGGTTTCTTCGAAGTTTAAGTCACTAACCTTACTGACGAGCATAGAATAGTTTCCTTTTATGTTAAAGTGATTAGATAACACTTCGATCTCCAACACCTCGTCGTCCGTTTTTATGTGGCCATGATCCATCGGTGAGCAAGATCTGCTGTCAGTCTTAAGAGAAATTCTGGGCGTATTCGTACACAGATTATTCATATGTGAAACATATGTTCATCAGCAAGGTGCTTATCTACCAATGTGTTTGCCAACAATGTCTTATGCTTATCTATGAGATACGTTAACGCGCTAATCATCGATAATTTGTATAAATTTAAATTAATTATTAAACAAAAGTTACAGCATTTCAACCTCGTGTCTCACCAAAGCAAGAATACATGTTGATTAGTAACACCGAGGTTAAAGAAAAGTCAGTTTTGAAATATTGCTATTGCTCTTTCAGGACGAATTGTCCGCGAAAAACAAGTAACTATCACCACACAATCACTACTATCAGCGAACAGCATCGTGCATAAAAGGGCATCACCGAGTGAGTATGCCTCATACGAGAGATGGTACACTGGGGAGGGCACAACTCAATCCGAAGGCCATGACACCACATCGAGACGAAGAAGAACCGAGGACTATCGACTCGGATCATCGGCTCTGACGAAGACGAAGACGTCGAAGCGTTAGCCGAATAAAACTGTTTATCAACCTCGTGTAAGCTTGTCAGAGAAAGAATAAAAGGTCCCAGTTTCAAAGTACAGGCAGATTGGGAACCACTGAAGAATTGAATATCACTGCTCGTGACTAGTCACGTCCCTTATCATAGAAATAAAATCAATTAATTAAGGGTTTAGTCAGAGGTTTTAGCTCTTCACTATGTTTACAGGTCTATGGGCATCAAAGGGTCGTATGTTTGCAACTGAGTCAAATCATCCACACTTGTGGTTTCCAGGTTTCGTTTTCAATTTTTGAATTGAACAATCTGATTTTTTTAGATATGTTATATATCAAAGCTTTGAAAATTTTCAAGACATTATGCCAAGTGTGGAAAAGGTCAACAAACAGTGTAAGTCATGGCAAAAATGTGAACTCTATCAGAGCAGAACAAAGAGCGATTGCTGTGAAAGATTAACGGAAACCAGTAGGAGGTCACCACCAATGACGCGCTCAATTGTGCTGATATCGAATCCCATTTGTAAACAATATATTTTTAAACAATGTAGCCAATTTTCATTCACTGCGCATTCTTCTTCATGGTAGTCGATGATATTAGTACTGTCTAAAAATTTTCCCCACCCCTAGATAGGCTTCAATTTCTTAAGAAAAAGAAAAGAAGTAGGACAAGGCAAGGAAGTCACCAGCGAAAATGACAGGAGTATGTTGGTCACTGCACTCGCCTAACAATTCCCTATTATGTTTCCTGATTTCGAGAATCCTGTTGTTTTGTCTCGATTTAAACAAAGTAGTTCCTATACTACGTTGTTATTCTCTCCCTCCATGGCTGACAACCAGTTCTTGACTGAGATGTTCCTGAGTATTGAACTCCTAAGAGGATTAAGCGTCAAGGACTTCACCTCTTCAGTAGGGTCACTCCGCCAAGAAAGAAGTCAAGATTTCCACGTAGAAGCACGAAAAACGGTGAAGGTTTTGTAGGAACATCGGCGAGTAAAGCATATCACATGTTCCTATCTCCTCGTCAAAAAGACAAAAAAAAAAAAAAAAACAAAACGTGTGGCGTTCTTCGAGTATTCGACACTCGTTGAGCTATTTTGTATGCAAGGGCGACAAATAGAATTTATTAGTCCCCACTCGAGTTACTTCAACTGCACAGGTACACGTCATAATACTATTGATTATAAAAGGTTAACATTGTGATTTCGACTACAGCCGCAGCACAACTGCGTTCGATGCCGATTTGTGCTCCCAGATCAGTCCCGTTGACGGGTGAATGCCGATGACAATGGCAGATAGGAAACTAGCTGAGAGAAACGCAGAGTAAGAGTCTCATTGGTATAGTGTGTAATGCGTGGGCCCCGGAAAGGACGAACGTGGTTCGAGCTGGCCCGGGGTCCAAATTTTGCGAATATCTCACTATCAATGTGGTTGTATTTCACATCACAGCGAGCCGTGAAAAATTATAGTTGGTAGCAATGAATTAACTATTGATTACATTAAATCTTTGCGTGACAGCCATCTTAGTTTAGTAAAGAATATTGATTTTATACTAACGAATACCTGGCAATGGACCGAACTGTCGGGTGTTTGACTAGCTTCTTCGGCTGCTGGCACCTGCTCACGACTCTGTGAAGAATTCGTGGGGTTTCGTGGTTCTAGTTTGCAAATCTCTATTGGCTGCGAGAAGACCAGCTTCATAATATGGTCCTCGTCGAATTCAGCATCGGACGACGAATGCGTGTTATTCATCACCATACTAGCATTGGATATATAAGTGGTATCGCCGCTAGTATTCCGATGAGCATGAGAATGAGAATGAAAGAAACGATCAGATTCTTCTTTTAATTTGTTTGGTCCTGATGTCACAACGGCAGGTGGGGTCAAATGAGATGAAGCTACTGAAAGTGGATATGAGATAACCGACTCCATTAACTGTTGATTATTGATGCTAGAAGTAAAAATTTCTCTTATAATTGGATCCTCTTCGTGCTCATTCCCCTCCTCCTGCTCCTCATTACTCGAAGTCCATTGCTTCCGATGTTTCCTGCTGGAAGAAGTGTCTGTCGGAAGGTAACAATCATCTTTGCTTTCTACCCTTTTTTTCAAACTTGTTGAAGCCGAAGAAATAGCATCATCCAATGAATGCTCGAGTAATCTCGTAACGTATTCTTTCACCCCGGTCCCTTCCACAGTTGATCTCCTACTACCGTCATCAAGCTCACGTTCTTGAGTTAGGTGGTTCTGAGTTCTTTTCGTACGTAAACACTCGTCTCTTACTTCGGGTTCCTGAAGGGTTTGAGATAACGACGAATCGCCAAGACTTGTCTGTTCACTCTTTTCATCATCTAGAACTTCAAATACCGCATCAATTACCGCATCATGATCTAAGGCTTTTCGCTCTGTTCCTAACATCGCTCCATCACTGGTTTCTTGTTCACCGTAAAAGTACACTGGTCTAACCGTGTCCACAGATTTCGAACACTGTAGAGATTTTGGCGCTTTTGCTTCCTCGGAATCCATCTTGTCTAATCCCAGTTCAGATTTTAACTGTGATAGCCGTTGGCAGTAAGCTCTAGTCACATCTTCTTTTGGAGACAGGTGATCTACAAAGAAAAAGTGAGCTTATGGCTCCAATCCCAAACAAAAATTCCTTCTGATTCAAACCTGTATTAAACGATGTTTCTTCAAGTACGCTCGGCTTCCTCAAAATGTCCCCGACCAATGTTTTCCTGCCATGAGGGAAATGTATTTCTTCCGTGTCTAGTGCAGAGATCGAAGACTCCGGAACACGCTGGGAGTTTGAGTGGCTCTGATCTTTGTCTGAAATGATGAAAAATCGTTTCATTCGAATTTTATGAGGTAACGCGAAGGGTGACTACCAACTTCTTAATTTACTAACTTTACAAATCATCGCAGAGAACAACGCAATACTCAGCTATTAATCAGTTTTCAGAACAACGAAACCAAATAGTGGAGAAAAACAATATGATTATCCAACTACTTTAAAACATAAGAAAAAAGATAAGCAAAAGACTGAAATCACAAGATTTTCTTCCACATGTACTAGCTAATATAATAGCGACTGCCAGGATGCATTGCCACCAAAAAAAGAGTTCATTACAGTGGACGACGGTAACAGGACAACATCCGACCTGTATGCGAGAGGCCAATGAGAAGGCTTAATTCGAGCATTTTTCACCGACTTCGACCTAGACGAGACAACTAACACCTACGTCGCGCGGACGACCACCTGCGGACCGTCGAGTCCACGAACACATTGAACGTAAATACGTAAACGTAAATACGAATACGAATAAATATGTTTATCAAACCTTGTGTTACGTTAATAAACTAAAAAATATTGAAATCATGACAGTTCGATATCTTCAGTTGAAAGCGAACTTCCAATACAGGCCTAAAAATAATCCACTGATGGCAGCATAAGTAGTCATTCATAAGCAGACACGTTATTATAGAGTTCATTAGGATACAATAGCCGACGTTTCGGCGGTTCCGCCTTCTTCGGAGCCGCCTATTCGTTGTAAGTATTTCAGTTAGTCAGTTATTTCAGTCCTCACCCATGTATTACTCTGTGCGGCTGCTATCCACCAACTAACTGAAATATTTACAACAAATAAACGGCTCTGAAGAAGGCGAAACCGCCGAAACGCCAGCTATTGTATCCTAATAAATTCTGTAATAACAGCCTCGGGTCTGCTTATTGAGGAAAAACATCGAATTATCAATTAATACCAAGGCATAAGCAGGATGAAAGATCACTCAGCGTTACCGAACGCTCAGTCGAAAGGACGATGCTAGGAGTATCCCGTTTCACACAAGTAAGGGGTGGAATGCGAAGTTCTGACCTACGCCAACGATCGAAAATCAAAGATTCCGTTCTATACGCTAAATTTGAGGTATGTAGGTAGAGAAAAGTGAGACTTGATCTAATGATTCATAAGTGCTAATTTTAATTGAGAGTATTTTGATTTGGAGACACGAAGAATCGAGCGCTTAAGGAAATGTTGGATCGCAGGGAAAGTTTTGCAGCTTTTCAAAAACTGTTCCATGGACGCATTGTGAGAACAGTGGAAAGTTTTATGGAAGAAGAGAAGCTTAAGTTTTTTAATTTAAAACAGTAACGATGATCACTTCGTAATTGTTAATTGCTTACAAAATATAGTTGAAGATTAGTATCAAAAACCTAGAAGTGGGAGTTCTTTTGAGGTATGTAGGTAGAGAAAAGTGAGACTTGATCTAATGATTCATAAGTGCTAATTTTAATTGAGAGTATTTTGATTTGGAGACACGAAGAATCGAGCGCTTAAGGAAATGTTGGATCGCAGGGAAAGTTTTGCAGCTTTTCAAAAACTGTTCCATGGACGCATTGTGAGAACAGTGGAAAGTTTTATGGAAGAAGAGAAGCTTAAGTTCCCAGGATCGACTTTCTATTAGCCTCGGCATTGGATTATGAATTCGTCGTTTTCTGTCTCGGCGAGGTTGTCAAACAGCATGCGTTTACTTCCATACAATAACACACATACAACACAATCGTAGCAGACGCTTCGGCAGTGTCGCCTTCTTCAGAGCCGTTTTTACGTGCCTTCCACTGAGGAAGAGCTACTGATCAGCGTTGTATATGGTTGACGACTGCCGGCTGTGTTGTATGTGTGTGATTGTATGGAAATAAACGTATGCTGTTTGAAACCTCGCGATCGCTGAGAAAGAAGACAAGTTTAAAATTTACATCCTTCATTTTATTTTTTATTCATTTTATTTCAACAACGAATCCTCGCAGAACTATTCGAATGTGCTCAATAGTATTTCCCGAATAGCAAAAACCTCGGTAAAGTAAATTTGAATGGAATCTCAAAACTAGCAGAATAGAGTTGTTCAATTTCATTCGAGTATTATGATGACTACCATCGGGTCAATCTGGCATTAGCCAAGCTCCTGCGAACCTATCGACCTGCCGAAGCTGTAGGGTTCCTTCCGAAATAAGGAACAGCTCCTTATCCATGAGGATAAACTTTTGCCAACTGCTTTGAGTATTTTGTGCGTACGCCGAAAGAGAGATGAAAAATGATAAACACGTGAATAAAAAACTCTAGGCGTTAACCAATCTTTTATAACACTACTGCCATTCAAGGTGTCCAATTTTAAGTATGAATCGCTGTAAATGTGGATTTTACGGTGGATATCTTCTGCCATTAGTTAACTAACACAATGATGTTTCGTTTAACGCTGGCGGATTTACTAGGAACTGAGCGACTACAGAACGATGGAGGACCTTGTGAGGCACGGCGATCGTAGCAATCGGCAACAGCTACCTTGCGTCCAACCCATCACAGTCCTACCTTTTCGTATGCTCGAAAAAAATTGTGAGCAAAGAGATACTGCACCAGAATAGCAAGAAGAAAAACCTATGTCTTAGAGGAAGAAAAAAAACTTTTGCAGCACAGTGGATGCAGTGAGGGACTAAATAACTAAGTAAGTTTTGAAAAAGATGTCATTGTGAAGAGGTAAATGCTTCACGTAAGAACACTTTCACTGCTAACCATTTGGCTCATGCTCTGCGTGGCCATGAAGTTTAGTCGCACTGAGGCTTGCTCGAATTTCAGTAGGCTGCTCTCCGACCATCGCAGGCTGAAACAACAAAATCAATTTGAATGAAACCATTGAAGTTGAAGAAGATGGAGACGTTTGCAGATTACTTCGAAGAAATGCATATGTCCACGTTTAGAAAAGTTTCGAACCCATTCACTCTTTGAAAGTTCGATTAAGCATTAGCTTATCAGTGCGTATAACTACAATAATATAAAATCAGATCGCAACAATTATTTAATTTTTACAACCATAAGAATGCTGACAGAAGACTGAGACTCGGAATTGCAAAATGGCTTAGGTAGATTAAACGCAGGTTCGAAGCCTAGGGTTCCAAGTTTCCCTCATATCTCAGCAACCTTGTGGCTTAATTTCACATCGTTCATTGCAACGAGAAGTAAAAATGAAGAGGCAGTAAGTAAAAGTTAAAATATTGTTTAATTTAAAATTTTTGCAACTAAATAAAGTAGGAACGCAAAAACGAAAAAAACACGGTGATACGCTTAGTAAGAAAAAGCATCTTTACCTACATCTAACAGGAAAATGCATCAAAAACGTCATTGTATTAACAATATAGCTTCTAAATCTCGGCAGAGAAACTCACTTCAACTTCCTCTCCTTTTCTCTCAGTACCGACCGGAGTCGTCATGTGGGCGTCATATCCACTTTTTCCAATATTCTTTACGTTATTCGTTGAGCCATTGAAAATCTGCTCATGACTGATCTTTCTTGTCTCACCCGCCTTTTGCCACTCTCCAGTCTTTGGTACCGTTGCCTTTTCGCCTAACTGCAAACTGTGGATCGACCCATTCGGTGTTTTTACTTCCATATGTGTTAATTCTTCATTGACTTCTTTGTCACGTGTAAGCCCCTTTGGCGCAAAAGTTGTGGAAGTCGTTTTCAAGATTACGTAAGTGTCGTCGTTTACAGACGAATCACCGTCACCACTAACAACCAGCTTTTTCACCCAGTTAAGTGACTGTGGGGGTCCGTCGTACAATTCGCGATTTGATAGGCCGGGTTCAGCGATTGACAGTATGGGTTCGGAGGGTGCCCTAGGACTTCTGTCATATTCGCTTGATTCTATTTCTTTTGCTGTTGGTTTGAAATCCAATGGACATGTTTGCACGTCCTCGTCCCGGTTGGCTTGCCTAGAACTCGAATTCGGATGCTCTGGTGACGAAGACGATTTGCTCATATCCGCTGTTTCTGGCTCACGTATCGGCACTGCAGATCCGATCTCACAACTGCTTTCAGAACGCTCGTCAATATTTTTTATGCTTCTACCTTTTTCCTTCCCATTCCCTACTATTTCGCCTTGGGTTGTACTGCTCTTAGCAACGCAGAATATTTCATCCAAAGAAATCTCTACGGCAGGCGTGATATTCGATGATGGCGATTGCTGTTGTGAAAGATCGGTTTGTAAAATGCACTTCCGTGGTCTTGAGCTTCGTCGTTCCAGTTGTTTTCTTTCGTCATCGCTCAACTGCAGAAGGTTACAAGCGCTACAAGGGCACTTTTTAAGAACGGCATGAGCCTCAGAATTTTCGCAGAATACGTCGTCAATATTGATTTTAAATTCCTTCATCTCCTTTCGTTCAGATTCCCTGAAAATTCCAAAAATCACTGCATGCCTTCAAAAATCGATTCCGATGAATCTGTACTGCTTTGATGGCACTAACGTGGAGTGGCTACGACCGCCTACAATTTCTGCTTCTTTTAGAACGTCAACAGTCTGGTTATGTAGAGATTTCGACCTCGTTGGTTCCTAAATGTATGACGTTATGGAGTTGAAAAGCTTTAATTGCATTCTCTTATTAGTGAAAATGGGTTTAACAGGACATGGGAACGAAGTAGCCATTTAGTGCCATATAGAAGTGAGACTAAGCAGTTTCACAAAAAATGTTGAGAGCAAGCTAAACGACTCACAAAGACGGATCGCTTAAGTATCTAAGCAAATTATGTTTTTAAAAACACACACTGTAAGGAAACTTTTTACTGACTGCTTCAGAGGAAACACTTTAGATGGAAGCAGAACAATTATAACAATTTTTTTTTGAATTCGTCGTTTTCTCTCTCAGCAATCGCGAGGTTCTTAAACAGCATACGTTTACTTCCATGCAATAACACACATACAACACAATCGTAGCTGACGTTTCGGCAGAATCGCCTTCTTCAGAGCCTGGAAGGGTGCACTAATACGCAACTAACTAGGTCAAACCCTTCAACAGCACAAACAGACGGATGGAAATCTGAGCGATAATTGCAAGATCTACGGCTTGTCGAAAAACCCGAATGCTTTTTTCACCTGTCCTTCACCGAGGAAGAACAGCCACTCAGAGTAGTTGACAACTGCAGCACTCCCCGTCAACGATCGATGCGAAGGTAAGGGACGAAATCAGGAGTGATCTCGGGACATTCCTCCCTGCTGTTCATTGTAGGATTTTTGGCGTTTATCCAAAAAGCCTCGAGGAGTTTGCGTGTTGGTGTTTTAGTATCCCATGCGACGATAGCAATTTTTGTATCAAAATTGACTCCGCTATGCTTTTCTATCCTATGCGTGCCTAGTGGCGTGCCTTGTTTTGCTTTTCGTTTCCCATCTAGGTGTTCTTTTATGCGGATACATAAAGGTCTGCCCGTTTCGCCAATATATTCTTCTCTGTAAGTACCACAAGAGATCAGGTATATCGTGCCTGAAATCATGCAGTCACCGTCCCTGCCATAAGGGCAGATTACGCAATTTTGTGTTTCACATAGACGGTCATATAAGCGGTTACGAACTAACTGGCGACGAAGAGTATTCGGTGGTATTTCAATTATCGCTACCGATTCCTCTAGATCTGCCCTTCTTAAGCATCGCTTCAACGCTGCACTTATTTCATCGCTAATGATGGGCAAGATAAACGGATGTTGAAATATAAACGCACAGAAGAAACACTAGCGATCTGGGTTTGCTCACAAGTATCCTGCTGACTCTTTCGTGAAGGTCGCTTCCGTATCTGAAGCAGTGCTTAGGCAGTTAAGCAACTTAAATGTTGACTGTTGACTGGAGTATGAATGCTTTCAATTTCTAGGGAAAAAGATGTGCAAATTGTGCCATAAGTAAACGCACAGAAGAAACACTAGCGATCTGGGTTTGCTCACAAGTATCCTGCTGACTTTTTCGTGATGGTCGTTTCCGTATCTGAAGCGATGTTTGAAAAACTAAACGGCTTAAACGTTGACTGGAGTACGAATATTTTCGATCTCTGGAGAACGGCTTATTGCACAATGATCGAATGGTCAGTGAATTTTTTGCTTTTCTACTCCATATTTCAATCCGCACCTTTATAATATATAATATAATATAGATAGATATAGAATATAATATAGATATAATGCACCTTTAAAACAACAACAGTGCATGATGGTGAAATGGGTTTCTCGTCCTTTTCGATCAGTTATTCTTGTTGCAAGAAAGAGAAAAGATGAAATTCCAGATCAGTGGAGGACCTCGCGCACTGTCATCCTACTCGAAAAAGGTGAGCGAAGGATCTTCTTGACTACCGTACAATATGATTGTTGAGTGTACTCTACAAGCTGTTCATCTCTTAGACCAAGTGGGATTCCTACAGGTGAATCTGCTGTATAGACCACATCCATAGCCTACTAGTGGTTCTAGAAGTCCGTTGTGAATACCATTTCTTCCTTGTCCTAACCTTTTCGACTACGAAACGCGTTCGAGAGCATCAAAACGAGTGCTATTCCATCAGCGCTTGTCGACCTGACAGTGAATCCGTCCTATACACGAATACTGCAAACTGTTATAGAAACTAGGGTATAAATATACACCTGTTTTCACAGACGCTCCACCATACTCATAGGAAAAGTGGTTCGGCAAGACGACACCATATCGCAAAGCTGTCTAGTGCGGCACTGCAGTGCATACTGAGGTCTCTCGGTTGAGACGAGAAGGTTAAGCTTATTAATGGAAAATTACATTCAAAACTTTGTTTCGCGAAGGACATTGACACTTTTTCGACAAGTACCAGTGCAGCACAGACGATACTCAATGAGCCTAACGAAGTGGGAGAAAGATTTGGACGACGCATAAATAGGATGAAGAACCCTTGGTGCGAAGACGAACAATCCGAAGTGGATGCTTCTTTGATTGCAGGAACCACCTCGTAGGACTACCTTAAACGTTCAATGAATAAAGAGAACAACATGGAGAAGGAATTATATAGAAGAAGAAGTGCAGCATGAATCGCACTCGAGCCTCTCAAAGAAACCAGCGACCGATTAAAGGACGCAAAATTCCGCACTCACTTCGTCGATTAAACGGTCCTCATAATGCTCTGTTATGCAGTAGAAACGTGTGTTGCTACATA
>MQTX01000210.1:62588-133450 GCA_009735665.1 Angiostrongylus cantonensis
ATCTGGGTTTGCTCACAAGTATCCTGCTGACTCTTTCGTGAAGGTCGCTTCCGTATCTGAAGCAGTGCTTAGGCAGTTAAGCAACTTAAATGTTGACTGTTGACTGGAGTATGAATGCTTTCAATTTCTAGGGAAAAAGATGTGCAAATTGTGCCATAAGTAAACGCACAGAAGAAACACTAGCGATCTGGGTTTGCTCACAAGTATCCTGCTGACTTTTTCGTGATGGTCGTTTCCGTATCTGAAGCGATGTTTGAAAAACTAAACGGCTTAAACGTTGACTGGAGTACGAATATTTTCGATCTCTGGAGAACGGCTTATTGCACAATGATCGAATGGTCAGTGAATTTTTTGCTTTTCTACTCCATATTTCAATCCGCACCTTTATAATATATAATATAATATAGATAGATATAGAATATAATATAGATATAATGCACCTTTAAAACAACAACAGTGCATGATGGTGAAATGGGTTTCTCGTCCTTTTCGATCAGTTATTCTTGTTGCAAGAAAGAGAAAAGATGAAATTCCAGATCAGTGGAGGACCTCGCGCACTGTCATCCTACTCGAAAAAGGTGAGCGAAGGATCTTCTTGACTACCGTACAATATGATTGTTGAGTGTACTCTACAAGCTGTTCATCTCTTAGACCAAGTGGGATTCCTACAGGTGAATCTGCTGTATAGACCACATCCATAGCCTACTAGTGGTTCTAGAAGTCCGTTGTGAGTACCATTTCTTCCTTGTCCTAACCTTTTCGACTACGAAACGCGTTCGAGAGCATCAAAACGAGTGCTATTCCATCAGCGCTTGTCGACCTGACAGTGAATCCGTCCTATACACGAATACTGCAAACTGTTATAGAAACTAGGGTATAAATATACACCTGTTTTCACAGACGCTCCACCATACTCATAGGAAAAGTGGTTCGGCAAGACGACACCACATCGCAAAGCTGTCTAGTGCGGCACTGCAGTGCATACTGAGGTCTCTCGGCTGAGACGAGAAGGTTAAGCTTATTAATGGAAAATTCCATTCAAAACTTTGTTTTGCGAAGGACATTGACACTTTTTCGACAAGTACCAGTGCAGCACAGACGATACTCAATGAGCCTAACGAAGTGGGAGAAAGATTTGGACGACGCATAAATAGGATGAAGAACCCTTGGTGCGAAGACGAACAATCCGAAGTGGATGCTTCTTTGATTGCAGGAACCACCTCGTAGGACTACCTTAAACGTTCAATGAATAAAGAGAACAACATGGAGAAGGAATTATATAGAAGAAGAAGTGCAGCATGAATCGCACTCGAGCCTCTCAAAGAAACCAGCGACCGATTAAAGGACGCAAAATTCCGCACTCACTTCGTCGATTAAACGGTCCTCATAATGCTCTGTTATGCAGTAGAAACGTGTGTTGCTACATAATCAACGTGTTTCACCACACACAGAGCGCATGACCGATGTCTTCTGAAGTTTAACAGGCACTCACAACGCCTAGCCGAAATGCAGAGCTCAGATACTTCGAAACCTATCACATCTTCGGAAACCAGCAAATATACATCGATAGAGACACACGGATGAGTTAATACCATAACAAGAATAAAAGTTAACAGATAGACGAAAAAAAAGTGGAGTGGGCTTCAAGAGAATGCAAGCGTCTCTTAGAAGAACGATTGGCGGACGTGCTTGAGGCTAAGGCGAAATGTGTGCACTCGCAGACTGCAGCGATTTCAGGATTATAAAATGGGCTTTATGGAATGTCACCATGCTCGGAGCAGGCTACCACCACAGACTACGATTACATGAGGGAGAAATGAATGGAAATTATGCTGGGTCCTGTACAGCAAGTGAAGATGAGCCAGCCACGTGTCCAAAAAAGGTGTTGGTGTAACTGCTAATGCTCAAAACACAAGACTTTTCAAAGAAAGAAACTTTACGTTACTGCTAATGCTCAAAACACAAGACTTTTCAAAGAAAGAAACTTTACGTTACTATTTAACTAATGGAAACGGGTAAGTTCTGCACACATGAACGCACAGAAGAAGTATTGGAGACTTGGGTTTGCTCACAAGTATCTTGTTGACGGTTTTTTGACAGTCGTTTCCGTACCTGAAGCAACGTTTAGGAAGTCAGACGATTTGAATGATAGTTAGATTATGAATATTGTCGATCTATGTAGAAGTGCCTGATGCGCCACACTCAGATGGTTGGTCATTATTTGCAAGTTTCAGTACTATTTATTTCATACTGTTACACTCACATTTAATATATCTATATTTCTATTCAGGGGCGCGTGTGGTGCAGTGGTTAGAGGCGCTCTGCGACACAAATGTGGTATCAATCTTGGTGCGAAGACGAACAATCCGAAGTGGATGCTTCTTTGATTGCAGGAACCACCTCGTAGGACTACCTTAAACGTTCAATGAATAAAGAGAACAACATGGAGAAGGAATTATATAGAAGAAGAAGTGCAGCATGAATCGCACTCGAGCCTCTCAAAGAAACCAGCGACCGATTAAAGGACGCAAAATTCCGCACTCACTTCGTCGATTAAACGGTCCTCATAATGCTCTGTTATGCAGTAGAAACGTGTGTTGCTACATAGTCAACGTGTTTCACCACACACAGAGCGCATGACCGATGTCTTCTGAAGTTTAACAGGCACTCACAACGCCTAGCCGAAATGCAGAGCTCAGATACTTCGAAACCTATCACATCTTCGGAAACCAGCAAATATACATCGATAGAGACACACGGATGAGTTAATACCATAACAAGAATAAAAGTTAACAGATAGACGAAAAAAAAGTGGAGTGGGCTTCAAGAGAATGCAAGCGTCTCTTAGAAGAACGATTGGCGGACGTGCTTGAGGCTAAGGCGAAATGTGTGCACTCGCAGACTGCAGCGATTTCAGGATTATAAAATGGGCTTTACGGAATGTCACCATGCTCGAAGCAGGCTACCACCACAGACTACGATTACATGAGGGAGAAATGAATGGAAATTATGCTGGGTCCTGTACAGCAAGTGAAGATGAGCCAGCCACGTGTCCAAAAAAGGTGTTGGTGTAACTGCTAATGCTCAAAACACAAGACTTTTCAAAGAAAGAAACTTTACGTTACTATTTAACTTATGGAAACGGGTAAGTTCTGCACACATGAACGCACAGAAGAAGTATTGGAGACTTGGGTTTGCTCACAAGTATCTTGTTGACGGTTTTTTGACAGTCGTTTCCGTACCTGAAGCAACGTTTAGGAAGTCAGACGATTTGAATGATAGTTAGATTATGAATATTGTCGATCTATGTAGAAGTGCCTGATGCGCCACACTCAGATGGTTGGTTATTATTTGCAAGTTTCAGTACTATTTACTTCATGCTGTTACACTCACATTTAATATATTATTTCTATTTCTATTCAGGGGCGCGTGTGGTGCAGTGGTTAGAGGCGCTCTGCGACACAAATGTGGTATCAATCTCTGTGCCCATGGCTCACCAAGCCTCCCATCCCTCCGAGGTCGGCAAATTGCAAGGAGACTTGTTTAGAAGGATAGTAGCACTGGCTCGATATATCCGTAGGCAGTCGCAAGTCATTGTAAACACCAGATAGACATTCAGTCACCTTCGACGATGCTTAATGAAGTCGAATGCATGGCGTATCACTCAAGAATTTATCAACACCAAAAGATGTATCCTTTACTATCCTTTACATCTTTTTTCGGTACAATAAACAGTTAAAGCGACTTCTGTAGAAGGCGGGATCAGGTATCAAGCGCAAATTGATAAAAAGGAGTAAGAAGGCGATTCTGCCGAAACGTCAGCTACTGTTGTGTTGTATTGTATTGTGTTTTCTATGGAAGTAAATGTATGCTGTACAACAACCCCGCAATTGCTTAACAAAAAAAATTAGTACCCAGGATCGACTTTCTATTAGCCTGGGCATTGAATTATGATTTCGTCGTTTTCTTTCTCAGCAATCGTGAGGTTGTTAAACAGCATACGTTTACTTCCATACAATAGCACACATACAATACAATCGTAGCTGACATTTCGGCAGTATGGTCTTCTTCAGAGCCAGGAAGAGTATGCTGATATACAATTTATTGGGCCAAACGCTTCAGTAACGCTTACAAAAAGACGAAAACTCCACGGTAATTACATAATCAGCAGCTTCTCGAGAAACTCCTCGCTTTTTACGTGACTTCCAATGAGGAAGGTTAGAAGAGCTGATTATAGTCGCATATGGTTGATGACTACACCACCCCACATCCGAAATTGGTCCAAGGATACGGGGCCAGGTCGCGCGTGACCTCTGTGCATTCTTCCCAGCTATTCGTTGTAGGGTTTTTGGCGTTTATCCAGAAAACCTCAAAAGTTTTTGCACTGGTGTTTTAGTCTCCGGTGCAAGGATATTGACTTTTACTTCAAAAAATTTCTGATGTGAGCTGGCGCAGTCATCAACCATATGCGACTATAATCAGCTGTTCTAACCTTCCTCAGTGGAAGTCATGTAAAAAAGCGGTGTTTCGAGAAGCTGTTGATCGTGTAATTGTCATGGAGTTTTTCGTCTTTTTGTAAGTGTTATGGAAGTGTTTGGCCTAATAAGTTGTACATCAATATGTCCTTCCAGGCTCTGAAGAAGACGATGCAGCCGAAATGTCACCTGCTGTTGTATTGTATTGTTTTCTATGGAAGTAAATGTATGCTGTACAACAACCCCGCTGTTGCTGAGCAATAAAACGACGCATTCATATTCCAATGCAAAAGTTATTAAAAAGTTGGTCCTGGGAACTATAACCATTTTCAATGATGCTGAGATATTTGCAAAACTTTGGACCGCAGGTGTCTGCGGTGGGGAACGAAAAACGAAGCTATTGTCCTTTTCGGAGAGTAATACGTTCACCACCACACCATGCGGGTCCTTCGTTTCGCCTGTCTCTCAGTCTCACTCAAAATGTCTATAACCACTTTTCATTGTTAATTCTATAAATTGTACTTCTAAGAGTGTTACTTTTCAAGATGTTTTATTCTTTTCGTGGAGAAAGAGGTCATGTCGAATACCACATTCCAGGGCAGCCCACAGACGAAATAATGATGTGAAAAAACAAACAAACGATCATCTTCTTAACTAACTCTTACAGGCGAAAAAAAATTTGAAAAAGAGAGAAAGCAAAAATTATGTCGCGAAAACCGATATTAAGAACAAGACATCCACTCCTTCTCACTGCGCGTTAGAGCTGCACAGTGAGCCTTGCTCACTTCAGAGATATGAAGAGCACCAAACTTTTGTATGATGCCATATTTTAAGTGTATTTGGAAATATCGGGCTTCTAATCTTGTATTAGGCAGTTTAGTTTGAACACTCAGCTGTAAGTCGCAGTTTGAAACCTAAGAATACTGCTCAGCTACGACTAGACAGAAAACCATTGCTATGAAACTAACGAACAAGCGACTATTTGCAATGGGAAAGAAGGAGATGTTTATCTCTAACTACACTGAATATTTTCAGGTTGACATCTTCTAGTAGGAAGCAGAAAAAAGACTAACTCTATGCCATGAGAAACATCGACGAGGTATTCTTTTGTCTATCCCCTTCCCAAAAGCAATTAGAAAAAGACATGATGCCAAAAATATGATGCACTTCGTGTTCTTAGCACTAGTGCGACACGCTGAACTTCTGGACAACAGGGAAGGCTAAAACTTCTGTGTATTCGTTCGAGTTACTTGATGATTAGAGTGAAGGTAGGTAAGCCAGGTAATATTATTGTAAAATTGATTAATTTGTGCTTCGAAACCGACTTTCCTTGAACCTCGGTGTGCTTAATCAATACGTATTTTTCCTTGATGAGGCGGTCGAGGCGAAAGACAAGCGTGGACCATCGACTCGGATCATCGGCTCTGATGAAGACGAAGACGTCGAAACGTTAGCCGATAATAAAGATTATTATCAACCTCGTGTAAGCTCATCAAGGAAAAATACGTATTGATTAATTTGTGTTATATCGTTGCCTTCTCGACTCTGGTCCCTTTCTGCCCGATCGCTACAATTTTGCTAATATTTCGTTTCTGTGATCATGAGAGATGACAACATTATGACACGTAATGCATATCTGAATATCTGGCCCATACAATGACTTGCGGTAGTCTACCGATTTATCGAGTCAGTGCTATCCTCTCAGACAGGACTGGTATCTAACGACCACGCAAGGGTCGAAGGCCTGGTAAGCCTGGAGCGTAGTATCGAACCTATGTGTATGGCAGGGCAACACTAACCATTATGCTATTCTCGTCTTTTCGTTCATAATCGGTTGAAATTCAAAAAACTGATTTCGCGTGTTTTCGCACTACAGCAGCATATATTTCCTATTCTGCCAGCTTCCATACCATACAGATGTATAGATACATACTGTAAATCTACTCACTTTCGATGTTATTTTTAGACTCTTTTGGAAAAGTTTCAACTAATAATACTTCAACTAATAGAAAGTCGATCCTGGGTACTATTAAAAGTTTCAACTCTTTGTTTATTTCCTTCACCACAAATAGAATTGCTATCATAAACGAAATCCCCTGTGCGTCTGCTCAACTGGATGCATCAATTTCCCAAGCAACCATACGAACACCAACACCTTTAGCAACACCTTTAGCAACAGCAAATATTGACACTTGATACTTGAACGGCCCGTCCTCACTGGTTGTGCGGGCCCCAGCATAATCATTTTTTGAAGATTTGTTGGTTAAGCCATTGTGGCTCCCTGGAATCTCGAGGTCAGTGTGGCCAAAGTCTGCCCTAGGACTTCACCATTTCAGGCAGTCGCAGCCCTTGGGGATCAGAGGGAGATTTGCCACCAAGCAATTCTGATACCCAAACGGTGGCGGATCATGGTATTGATTTAATCCTAGCTAGGCTACCTGATGAAAACGCCGGACTCCTTCTCAGCTTAGGGGACCCTGCCGGGGAGACGAATCCCCCGCTGTTCATCACAGTCTGACTCCTATCTACACCTCCCAGCCACGATGAGGCACCGTTGGGAGGATAGCAACTATGCACCATGCAATTCGGTTCTTCTACGATTACTAACTCCTATGGTTTCTTTTAATGTCCCCTAGATCATTTTATGTATTTCGAAATATAAATTCAATGATGCTAAGATATTTACAAAACTCTAGACCGCAGGTGTCTATGTCTATGGTGGGGAACGAACGAGCTATTGTCCATTCTGGGGAGTAACGCGTTCACCACTACATCATGCGGGTCCTTCGTTTCGCCTGTCTCTCAGCTAGTTCCATCGATCTTTTGCTCAGTCAAATCTCAGTCAAAATGTCTATAACCATTTTGATTGTAAATTCTACAAATAGTACTTATATAAGTTAAGTATAAGTTATATTTCGTAATATGTACACTGCCATTAAAAAGAAAAGGCAGTAAATAACAAGTTAAAATTGCCATTCTATGTATTTCCAATATTTTTGGCATTCTCCTCTCGAATGCGGTGTAAATTAGTCAATCAGAATGCAACCACAAAAATGGCTAAGGTTTCGCAAATTAGGTACACATATATTTATGCCTTATTGATCGGTCGGAGACTGGACAAGAAGGAGAAATCCATGATTTCACAAGATTCTGGCATGAATGGAAGGATGGGCACCAAAGATCCTATTCCACAACATATCGATGAATATTGCATTATAGAAAATCCGGCCAAACAATATGTGAGAGAACCGCTATCTTAATGGATTATCGTCGTTCTTTCTTTTTTGCTTTATCATCCTCTTTCGCTGACTCACCAATTTGGATATCGACGTGAATAACCATCCACTAGTTCTGGTCAACTAGAACGTATTTGCACTATGCCGTAAGAAACTGTTTTAATAAGCCGTTCCTTTCGTTTTTGGTGACTTTTATTGCTCAAAATTAGAAATCCATAGATGTGTTTTCCACCTATTCATTCGGAAACGTTCAGCAGAGTCATATCGGATTTTTTTGCGAGAATGTGCAGGAAACTGCAGTGAATGAATGAGGTGGAGGTCCAAGCTTGTTTCAGGTATCTTCAAATTGGTACTGCTGCTATGATTTCAACTAGTCATATCTTCAGACAAACTAAAGCTGAGCCAAAAATGGAGATCTTTCGGTGACTATTACAAGAATTAAATAAAGTATGACCACTTCTGTTCCGTTAAGGAAGCGAAGCAGATTATCAATGGATGGATCCCGGCATCAAAAACATAGGTAGATTATAAATATTAGAGACGTAGAATGTAAAACCTAAAAAATTTTGCGAGGCATTTTTTGATGACGAAATCTACAACGTCAGCAGAAGATTCTGAAAATAAGGGTTGACAACAACCTGTAACACTTCAAAAGGCAAGCTATGTTGAGGCACAACACTCTTATGAGAATGAGGGCTCACAAAAGCTTGTAGTGCTCCAAAAGCATTCTCATACTCTTTAGAATAAGGGTTGACAACGACCATTAATTCTTCATAAGACACGCCATCATGAAGCCTAGCATTCAACAAAAAAGACCAAACGAACATTGCGAACCCGTCTATGAATAAACGGAGAATTCTTACTAGCCTCTTTTCAGCAATAATCACTGTGCTACTCTATTAGTACAATGAAAGCAATGAATTGTCAAGGGACTCCTGGAGAAGAACAAATTCGTCCTACTGGCTATATTTGCAATACACCGCGTGAAGAGTATTTGTTCCAGATTAGATCTGGTGCGATACCATCACTAAGAAGTTATCGTTTCCTTGCAGATGTTATCGGAGAAGAATTTTGTGCACCAAAAGAAGTAGTCGCAAAGCGAATTCGTTGGAACCAAAAATCGTTATGCGCTAATCAATACAATCGCTGTGTGCTAGATAATATAATACTGACTAGTGCAGAATGGATTGTCCGTTGGAAAACAAACAATTATCAAACAAACAATCATTATCTTCAACAACATTCTTATATTAAAGAGCACCGCCGAGTGATAGGGTCTCATTCAAGCGGTGCTCCACTGAAGAACATCATGCTCGGTAGGCCACCGACACGACGAACGACTGCACACCATCGACTGATATCATCGGTTCTGATGAAGACGAAGATGTCGAAATGCTAGTCGAATAAACCTTCTACCAACCTCGTGTCAACTTAATAGTCCAAAAAGTCGCAGAAATCAATTCATATACCTTTTTTATTTATAAGCTAACACGATGTTGTTGCCAAACATTTATTCCGCTAACGTTTCGAATATTTTGTCTTCTTCAGAGCCGATGCTCCGAGTATATGTTCCACAGTCGCTCACTCTATAGATATGGTATCTCCGTTGTCCGATCCAGTCGAATCTTCTTCAGTGGAGCACCGCTCGAGATAACCTCGCCGGGCAACCTCTGGACAGTTGTTGATGATAAGGATTGTCCGTCGATAATAATTTGCTTTTCAACGTTCGACCATTATCAACTCAATTCATTTAGTTCCGAAAGTGTTAACTACTAATATTAACACGTAACATTTTATTTTTCACCTAAATTTTTATACTAAGCTTTGTGAGCCTAAGCTTCTGCTTTCATTAGCATTTGCTCACTTCTGGACATACAGCACTCGTTATAGACCCCACCATAATGCAATGCACATTAGAATTACATAAATTTACTTTTCACATCATTTACTTCCTTGGGTAGATTTTAAAATAGTCTTACGATCACAATCATTACGAAAATGACAGCTGAATAGATGAATGCGAATTGAGACCCTAAGCCGACGGATAATACTGATTCTTGTAGGCAAATCTCATGAAAGAATTTAACAGTGTGTCGACGGAATGACAAATTCAACTTTTTCGACTATTGTTTCGTCTAAGTAGTAATGCCTAGTAGAACCCTAGTGGATATCCATTTTACCAACCTTCTTGCGGAGTAAACAGGTAGTGGAAGCTTTGAGAGCAAATGTACAATACTTTCAACGTGGCTTATTGGGAGCAAGTGTTAAAAAACAGATGAGAACACTTGCTCGCAACATACATGCAGCTCATGCAGCTCATACAGATTTAAAGAAGCTGTAGAAGCTTTTGTACATATTGTAATGACTGCACTTTCTCCATACGAGACCTTCCCACTACTATGTTTCAACGAAGTAAACATGTTAATCTTAAACTCCTCGTCATCAATAACTACTGGTCATAATGATTACACCATTATTGGCCAAACCGTTGAAGGAAATCGTGTTTTGGACAGCAAGCAAAGCCAAACTGGGAATTGAATTTTCTTCAGAGAACACTTCAGACGAATACCTTCATATTAAAGGCAGCGAACCAGTCGATGTCTGTGATGGTACGCCTTTTTCGATTTTTGCTTCCGTCGAGCAAATTCGGACTGCCTTTCCGGTGCTGATTGATGACAACAATTGGAGACGAACCCACTATACTTGAGTTGGAGGTTTCACCGTCAACAGAAGCTGGGGAGTCAGCAGGTTTGCTCTTCTACAAGCACTTACATTAGTTATTTATAGTTACTAACATAATAGTAACACAATAGTGACTGAAACGTTATCAGCGGTTGGGATAATTTGACAGTGAAGAACACGGTAGTCTTGAAGCAACCACTCATCAGGGACCTCTTCGTGCTGTTTGTAGCAGTTTATTAGTTAAAGCTAGAAATTTCTTCACCTACCACACATTATAAAAGAAGCAGCGCCGTTATAAAAAAATATTAAAAAAATTTGTGCAAGCAGTATTTAAAGGTCAAAGTATCACCTATTCTCATTGTCATTAATAAAGTTGTACTACGACTTCACATTTTTCGAGTCTCCCACCTACAACGCTCCTAAGCGTCTGCGCCACTGCTAACGTGGTTGATGAGCGAATATCTGTTGCCTACTCGTTATGTCAAACTGCTGGTCCTATCATGGAGTTCACATCTGTCAGCATCATCCACTGTTTTCCTTATCAGATGTGCAATATGAATTTCTTCTCCTACTCTCTGCGTTTGCTGTGTTCCTAATAATTTCCACTGTTTTCCTATGACTGAGAATTCAAAAGGATGAGGATTACGGTGGACAACGCTGAAAGATGTGAACTCCATGATGGGACCAGCAATTTGACTGTCACAATCAAATGACGGTCTTGATGAGTGTCAGAAAAAGTATTTAGCTTTTTAAAATTACCACTACGTAGTCTTTTGAATAAAGCCAAAAAAAAGTAAACGAGGAAAAATCACCTTAAACAAAAAACTTTAAGCCTTTAGAAAAAGCACGCTCTTGGTTTGAGGGTACATGCCATTTTCCAGGTATTGAGATCCCATCAAGGTTGAATTGGTAAATCAATCACAAATTCTTAATTATTATGGGAAAAGAAAGGAAGAATCTCAAAAACTGTTGAGAAGAAGAAAGTGAACTTCACAAGACCGGTGCAAACAACTTGTTGCGTGACAGTATGCATAAAGCCCTCGATAAGAAGAAATTAAACTCTACACGATCAAGTGCCAACAACCGGTTATGTGACGGCTTGTTTGGTTCTATTCGCCAGAAAAAACTCCTCTGTTAAAAACACCAAGATATTTTATAAGGATTCGATTCGTACAATGAACCTAAATGAAAGAATGCAATGAAAGCACTTGGGCGAGTTGCCCTTGGGAACACAAAATTCTAGGGCCATGTTTAGTTATGCGGTACCGTCAAAATTTTCCTATGAGGATAATTGTAAACCTCTGTTGGTGTAATTTCATTAATAACTTACACGTGAGAGGTTGTTTTCTTGCTTTCAAGTAAGGACTATAATTTGCGCTGAAATACAATTTTTGAGTGCTCTATATCCCGTTTTAGTGAACAATATTGTAAGTTCATGTGAAATAGCCAAATGTTAAAACATAATATCTTATATTTATAAAAATTAACTAAATAAGTAATCTAGTCATTATTTTCTTCCAGGCTCACCTCGTAATCCGGATTCGTTGAAAGCGAATGGGATTGCCATATTTCGCGGCCATCGCTGATCAACTCCACTGGCTGTCTGAACCAAAAACCCGTGATCAAAGATCGAATATTGGTTTTTAGTTAATGCAGTGATATGCAATATATGTAATATTCTGAGATCATTTGTTTGCAAATTGCTCTTAAAACTTATTTTATACTTCATTCTTCTCAGTGTGTAAATGCAAACTAGGGCTTAGCGCTGGACGCACCTGCTGTTACAGTAAGGAGTTGAATTAATGGGAATCAAAAAAGCAATGGTAATAACATTCGTAGTAATTAATTCCAAGCCATCAGAAGAAAAACCTTTCTTCAATAGTGTGCTTCGTTTTAGTTACCTGTGATTTTCATGCACATTTTGTGAAGACATGGTGAAGTCTCTTGTTTCTTTCAAAAGAGGTCTTTCCTCGTGAGCGAGCTCCACCTCACCGCCGTGCTCCCGCTCAACCAAGATATTTCTATTTGGTTTTGAAGTGCATGGTGCCTAAATATGTAAAAATGTGGGAAGCATGGTGATGTTGATGACATTTAGGTATTGATCTCATCAGAAATGAGTGGATTCAGATGGTCACACCTCAAGGAGTTGTAGAATTCTCGGATAATTCAAGCGTGAAAATGTGGCTACATTCAGGATGGCTAGTAAACTAGAATATCCTGTGAGTAGATGAGTAAGAAAGTGAGGAAAATGAGTTGTCATATTGGAGGGAAATTGTTATTATCGCGACAATTGCACGAAATCCCAAAGGATTCAGCAATGTTACTTTATTAGATATATTTATAGGTGTTAAGACTTTTAGATTAGATACCTCTTCGTCGGGAGAGGAGAGCACGACGGAGGCAGCTTTTCTTGGTTCGTCACTCATCTCGGACTTAGTTGTGGAGGCGGCATTCACTTCCGCACAAATCCGTCTGACACATGGCGTGAGGACGGTCCTGTAGAAGAAATTGCACCTAATCAAAATCTCGCTGTAGTAGTTATTCGTCTGAAACCAATAGAAATTGTATAAATCAGAACGGTACAACATTCATACACCCGTCCAATGATTGGTATTCTTCATTGTGTGTTTAAAAAAGAACTAGGTCTAACGAAATGATGACCAGAGGTTTTTTCTGCCTTTTTTATTTTGCTTTTCCTAGTAGCAACTCACCGAAGACTGCAAAAGATAAAGGATAAAGCTCTCGGCGTTGATCAATCTCTGAGGAATGCGTCATGCATTCGACTTCATTAAGCATCATTTGAGGTGATTGGTAATTTGAATATCTGGCCTTTACAATGAGGCGCGGCGGCCTACCGATGTATCGAGCCAGTGCTATTATCCTCCCAGACAAGTCTGCTACTAATTTGCAGGCTCCGGAGGGTTGGAAGGCTTGTTGGGCCTGGGGTGTGAGGATCGATTCTATGTGTATTGCAGCGCGCCTCCGACAACTGCTCTACATTCTTCCCATCGAACGTTATTTGTACGTCGTTTTCCTTCACTTCCTTTTTTGAAGAAGAAAATAAAGTTACTTGCTGCTTTGATATGAACTCCTTTAAGACTCTTTCAGTATGATGAAAAAAGGGTCGGAGAGCAATGAGTGGATTTTAATCCAAGCCATCAGAAGAAAAACCTTTCTTCAATAGTGTGCTTCGTTTTAGTTACCTGTGATTTTCATGCACATTTTGTGAAGACATGGTGAAGTCTCTTGTTTCTTTCAAAAGAGGTCTTTCCTCGTGAGCGAGCTCCACCTCACCGCCGTGCTCCCGCTCAACCAAGATATTTCTATTTGGTTTTGAAGTGCATGGTGCCTAAATATGTAAAAATGTGGGAAGCATGGTGATGTTGATGACATTTAGGTATTGATCTCATCAGAAATGAGTGGATTCAGATGGTCACACCTCAAGGAGTTGTAGAATTCTCGGATAATTCAAGCGTGAAAATGTGGCTACATTCAGGATGGCTAGTAAACTAGAATATCCTGTGAGTAGATGAGTAAGAAAGTGAGGAAAATGAGTTGTCATATTGGAGGGAAATTGTTATTATCGCGACAATTGCACGAAATCCCAAAGGATTCAGCAATGTTACTTTATTAGATATATTTATAGGTGTTAAGACTTTTAGATTAGATACCTCTTCGTCGGGAGAGGAGAGCACGACGGAGGCAGCTTTTCTTGGTTCGTCACTCATCTCGGACTTAGTTGTGGAGGCGGCATTCACTTCCGCACAAATCCGTCTGACACATGGCGTGAGGACGGTCCTGTAGAAGAAATTGCACCTAATCAAAATCTCGCTGTAGTAGTTATTCGTCTGAAACCAATAGAAATTGTATAAATCAGAACGGTACAACATTCATACACCCGTCCAATGATTGGTATTCTTCATTGTGTGTTTAAAAAAGAACTAGGTCTAACGAAATGATGACCAGAGGTTTTTTCTGCCTTTTTTATTTTGCTTTTCCTAGTAGCAACTCACCGAAGACTGCAAAAGATAAAGGATAAAGCTCTCGGCGTTGATCAATCTCTGAGGAATGCGTCATGCATTCGACTTCATTAAGCATCATTTGAGGTGATTGGTAATTTGAATATCTGGCCTTTACAATGAGGCGCGGCGGCCTACCGATGTATCGAGCCAGTGCTATTATCCTCCCAGACAAGTCTGCTACTAATTTGCAGGCTCCGGAGGGTTGGAAGGCTTGTTGGGCCTGGGGTGTGAGGATCGATTCTATGTGTATTGCAGCGCGCCTCCGACAACTGCTCTACATTCTTCCCATCGAACGTTATTTGTACGTCGTTTTCCTTCACTTCCTTTTTTGAAGAAGAAAATAAAGTTACTTGCTGCTTTGATATGAACTCCTTTAAGACTCTTTCAGTATGATGAAAAAAGGGTCGGAGAGCAATGAGTGGATTTTAAAAAACCAATGCTTCAAAAAGACAGAACTCGTAAAAAAAAAAACTAAATCGGTAAGCTCATGAAGCATAGAGTCCCGCGACAGAAATTCTGATGAAGAAATCAAATAGACGAAAGTAAGACCATAAGTGAAGGCTGCCTCATAAGTGGGTTTCACTTTGACAAAGCAAGTGAAACTGTAAACGGGGATTAGAGTGAATTTCGACTAGGTTCCATCCACTACCCCAGTCCGGCGGGTATCCATTCCTAAAGTATTGTTCGACATTGGAACTATCGGTAAAGCCAAAGTCACGTGAGTTGCAAACCATACATCATTGCACTCCTTTGCACTTCGTTATGTAGTTCTGATTTATTATTGAAATTTGTTTGTCTGACAACAAATCTGTCTGACAATTTGACAACAAGGCATCGAGCCATTAGTGCGAACGATAAGCAAATCTGTGAAAAATGCATTCCATCTTGTAAATAATGTGTGCAGAATGCAAAGAGATATTAGATTGCAGCAGTTTTTCAAGAAAAAACAGTGATCTATCTCATTCCCAAGATGAACCATCCTCTAGTTAGGAACGCAAAAAGTGCTATGAATCGTGCTGACAAATAGGTTTCAAAGGCTCCTCGGTTTCTATCGTTTTTGGTTGGAACGGCTTGATGTTGAAGAATAACATAACAAAAAAAGACTAATATTGTAATGAATAGCGTCAAATATTCCAGGATACAGTGACAAGGTATGAAGAGAACAGTACCCCAAGAAACTTTTTAGGATCTGGAACTAGAAAGAGATCACTTGGTCCCTTTTAAACTTTAGCTTTATATAAATAAAAAATAAAAATTGACCCACTCTTGTGATTGAGCCAGTGAAGTGATGATGTACTTGCGCCCATCATGTGCAAGAACTTTGTCTTCCATAGATTCCATCCCCTTCACCCTTCCAGTTTCAGTGCTCTCAGATCGAAGCTGAGGAGATCTGAACAATTTTTGGTTTTATTTATTGGCAGCATTACTAGTGTAGAGGATAGCAAACATTAACCGACATAAAATTATAGAATGCAATAAAGATTTTACTACTTCATCCAATATTAGGGGCGCAAGGAGTGCAGTGATTAGAGAAGCCGCGCAGGAGTCGCCAGTCACTGTGATTCGATCCCGCACCGTGCCAATCAAGGTTTCTATCCGACAAAGGTCAGCAGTTTATTGATAAACTTGTCTGAGAAGGTTCCCCCAATCTACAACGTGGTCGGTTATTGCTAACGTTGATTTTGATAAGGGAATGCTTATGTTGTCTTATGAACTCTCTTTTTCTGAGCTGATACGAGGTTGTCAACATGCATTTTAATGTTCGGTGGTTAAGGTTTCAGCAATACAGCTTTTTTCAGACGACCCTAACCTTATTTTTACATAGCTATAAGGACAGTTCTTAGAATAATATAAATTAACGGATGTGGATTTTAATCGAAAAATTTTAATTTGAATTAACTCATTACGTTTCTAATGAAAGGCAATGATCATTTCACCATGGTCGACACAATGACCAATCCACCTTCCTGGACCACCAATGTCATTACGAGATGCCCTTTTTAAAAATCACATGTCGATTTAACAACGAAACAACCACCCGTTTTGCTTTAATGGAAGCAACAGAACAGAATTTTTTGTTGAATGGATATAGTTTTTGTTTACTTCTCGTCTGGCACTTTAAAACCAGTCGAATGTTTAACGCTGATTTCCATGCTGATGACTGCACCCTCAACATTACAACGGAAAAAATCGAACACAATTCGTAATGATTCTGACAGGCAAACATGAAAGGAAATTCCGTGGCAAGTCGATGAACTGTCCACCATATAACTCTTGATGTTCTTCGGTCTTCTCAAGTTCTCCTGCCGAATTAATACCTCCCTACTAGATAAAATACTGTCATTGTCAATTTGCTTTGTAACTACTATTTTGACATAAATTTGCCATTTTGCGACATTTCTTTCCATGCAGTAAGATACAGAGAGCAAGGAATACGAGGCAACTGCGTAGAACATTATATCGGCTTGTTTTATGAAGCTCAGATAAAGCGCTGTAAATCAGTATCAAAGATGGAAAACTGTAGTAGAGATTGCGAAAATCGTTGTGCGCAGATGTCTTTTGACTTTCTCGTTTTCGGTCTAGTGATCAGAGTGAGGGCAGGTGTAGTATTAGTTGAGCTCGGATAATAACCATGGATGAACACTGACCATGAAAAATAATTGCTTTCCAAATGAAACGCAAAAGAACGAAAACCTGTTAGCTAAACTGGCATGCGAGGTAGTTTTGGCAGCACCACTACTGCACACTGAAAGGAACTGTCCAGTTACTAGTTATTTTCCAAATGAAACGCAAAAGAACGAAAACCTGTTAGCTAAACTGGCATGCGAGGTAGTTTTGGCAGCACCACTGCACACTGAAAGGAACTGTCCAGTTACTAGTTAATGCTTTGATCTTCAGAACACCGGTCGGATAACAGGGGATTTACAATTATCAGTACGCGAGGAGCCAGAGACGGCACCAACCACTCGTTGCTGAACGCAACCGAAGTCGGGCGTAGCGAGAGAACAACGACGAATCGCCCTTTAGTCGAGAGTAGTCCTTTAGGCAATCGATCGAAACCTCGGATTGTCGGATAATGATCGATCATCAATGGCCATGAAAAGGTCAGCTTTCGGTGTTGGTCCGATTTTGGTCCGACAATTCGGGCTTTTTGATGATGCAGAGAGAATTCAGGTCTAGTATTGGTTTGGGATATGCACGCTTTTCGTTCCTTTTACTTCAGACAACCTCTGGTTAGCAGTCAATAATGCTATCCTTGTTATAGAATCAAAGTTACCATATTAAAATTCGTTTGGCTGTGTCGTTTCAGCTTTAGAAAGGAGTGCCGAAATCTCTTACTATAACCTTAAAAATTTCACAGAAAGCTCTAGTGCGAATAATTAATTCATTTGATAAACCCATTATTAGAACTAGGACATATATTTAGAGATCATTATCATAAGGTCATCACGGAGGCGTTCTAAGTTCATGATCGCTAAGGAAAAGATTTAATTCTGTTATTACGAGTTAAGAGTGAAGGATTGACATGAAGCAATAAAAGGGCGCTGTACTTGTCCGAGATGGCGACGAGGCGTCCGTCTGCCGACGACGGTCGTCGTCGATGCCGAATTTCTACGAACGTGGACGGTTCGCTATCGTCGGAGATGTTCCTGGTCATCGGTTCAAACTGAAAACACCGCATAGCATTGATGACTTTTCTCTTAACATTCTTCTTAATTGAAATGAACTGCATCTGTAGCAGTTCACTATTAATTCCTTCATACAAAGCGCAAGTTAGTATTTTATCCAGTGAACAGTATAATTTCGGTCTCTTTAAATGTTGCTCAATTTCACTTAAATCGCTATTTAAAAAAAGAGAACTACCAAGTACTAAGAAAAGTGTGAGAACAATCCTTGTGGAAGAACTTTTACTTCAATCATACCTTCAAAATAAAGCATAATTTGTAGCAAAGACACGATTTTCGAAAGATAATTTGTCCTGTTAAGAAGGAGAACAAGGACAGACTAATAATCCTCGTAATCAGCAGTAAAGTGTTGCCACCGAGAAATCACAATGTATAACTTTTTATTTACTGCCTTTGATTTTCTAATGGCAGGGTAGTACATGAAATACAAAACCAAGGATGTTGAAATATTTGCAAAACTCAGAACGTAGGCCAGGATCGATTTTGACCTTACTGGATTCAAAACCGAGTTGTGCTCCTCATGTCATTCACATCGACGGGTGGTTACTGATGGCATGATTAGGGTAAAAAAGCCGCTCGCGGGAAAGGCAAAGCGAAGGCTTCAGTGGTGCTGGTGGGTAATAATTGAGCCGCTGGAAAGGGTAGTCACGAGTTTGAATCTGGTCTGGGTTTGAGTTTTGAAAATATCTCAACACTCTTGTGGTTATATTTCGCACATTAACAAGAAACTTTCTCACGTATTCAAAGAGTTAAGCAGAGAATTTACTGCCTTGATAGAAGAAATGTTTCGATGAGCTTATAACATCTAAAAGCTGATCTGTGCATTCGTATAAATTGGGAGTTTGTGCTAAAACTTTTGGTATGAACGATTAAAATAAGCAAAATTAAAAGCCTGGCAAAAAATACTTGAAGACAGAGTACGAAAAAGAAAAAGTACTTTTTATATCAATCACTAACATGACTTTTGCCGATCACTGCGCCGTAGTGCACTGGTGCAGTTCGAGGATGCGCATCTACGTTTCCTACTGAAGTGGAGCCTATCAGTGCGCCTTCTTCGGAAAACGGTCTGTAGTAGAGTGTTTGCACTGGGCCAGTTGTAGACGATTTCCATTGTTTTCGACAACCATGTGCTTTTTCTAACAAAACAGGTTGTATGAAATGTAGATCAATAACGTTGTCTCCTTGATGGTTGAAAGTAGTGTCTGCACTAGGTATTTTCGCTGTGGTGCGTTCAATTTGGGTCGTGTGCTCTTGCTCAATCCGTGTCGTTCCGTTTGGAGCAGATGTAACGGCATCCCAAGTATTCTCCTCAATTTTTATCTCGGGAATCTGGACCTTTGCCTTGTTTTGATGCATTCCTTGAGATTTGTGCATATGAGTTATCTTTAGAGAAACTGGATGGCCACAATCGGAGGCAATATTTGTGACAGTGACTTCACACGCACGCGGATGTTTGTTTGGTGCTGCATTTACAACCTCCATTACTGTCACCGTTTTTGTAACCTCTAAGATCTGTTCGCGATATTTACGCGGCATTTTCGTAACGCGAAACGATGATCAGAAAGCGGAAGTGCAGCAGTGGGAGAGTAGCAAGATATCGACGCCGGTTGGTTGGTTTGTGTGGCTCTTCGCAACGGATAGGCTCGTTGTCGAGACAGGCGCTGACGTCAGTCCAATCGCCCAAGTGTGACGAGCTGAAGAAGTTGCTCATTATCGTAATAAATATATCACGCAGTAGTCGGTAAAGGGGTGCCGACAAATGCCGATTCACTGATCACTGGGCACCGCCCATCACCATAAAAATTCTACGAGTTCACTGCGAAGGCCTTACACATAGGAAAAGCTCGTAAAACACACGTAGGTAGAAAGGCGTTAAACAAGAGGGAGAAAATTTTGGAAAATGCCAACGTCATGAAATAGGCGAACTAATGAACAGCTCATTAAAAAGACACTTTTCCACAATTATTATTTCTGTTCATGTCATCACTATCCAAGAATCTCTGTCATTGCCAGGATTTTGAGTCAGCTGACTAGTAAGCTACAATTTGGTTCTCAACGTGGTCAATAAACACAGGTTAAAGGAAGCAGTCATATGTTAGGCTATCCGCAAAACAACTTGGTAATCTTTAACCTAAGCAAAAAACAGTGAGATCTAGAGAACGTTTCCAAATATAAAGACAGACTCCAAGTATATCTTTACCTTTTGAGAGTTTTTCTTTGTTACTTATAGAAGATTTTACAGGACCGACTCCCAAGACCGACTTTCTGTTAACCTCGGCATTGATAGATAATTCGTTTTATTTCAATAAGCAGACACGAGGTTGTTATTATAGAATTTGAGTAGATCGCATCTCAATTTGACTTTTCCAGGCTCTGAAGAAGGCGAAACCGCCGAAACGTCAGCTGTTGTATCCTAATAAATTCTATAATAGCAACCTCGTGTCTGCTTATTAAAGGAAAACATCGGATTTTACACTTGTTGAGGTGGAAGGAAAAAAGGAAGATGGACGATAACGGCCTGCAAAGCGCATTGGTTAAGATAGAGTTTCACGTCCCGATACTATTTATTAACCAAACAATCGACCGTCTTCCGTTGGCTGGAGAATCGCACATCGACTACAAACTTTGCTTTGCTAAAAAAAACCCCGAAGTGGAAACACAGAAAGTCTAAGTTCGATAGAACAGACTTGAGACTGCTGGTGGTGACGACATGAGTACATAGTAGCTATTCCCGGATTTCAGGTGATATCACGCTTACCAGCATTCAACACGTGAATAAAGAGAAAATAAGACAGTTCTGCTTTTATCAAAACTCAAAAACCAATCCGATTAGTTCCGTGGACGATCGTTGCAAGATTATGAAACTAACAGAGGGAGTTTTGGCCTTACGCACAATAGAAAAATGACTAGTATTGCGAATCAGCTTCATTTGCAGCTGTAAATTTTATGAAAACACGGAATTGTACTCGCACACGTCACCAAACTTGAAATAAGTCTCCGCTGTGAACGAGGATCGCGAGCTTAAGAAATGAATAGAATGCACTAGGACTGGCACTATTGATGATGGTATGCGGCACAAGTGTCTACGTTTACAAAACGTTCTGTTAAGTGTTCCGGAATAGCCGTCGTCCTCATGCCTTATTCTGTGGAAAGCGTTCGATAACAGTTGAAACGTCGACAGCGACTTTTGTTCGATTTTATATTTACAAAAAAAACTTAGATTTTCTTCCCACTTCTATTTAGCTCAAGTCGAGCAAAAGTAAGCATAAAAACTAACACGCTGATACGGAAATATGGAGCGAAATCGGTCGTAAAAAGATGCTCGGCGTAAATACGAATTCACGGAGTTACATTTAGAAATAAAACATTATGGTTCAAAAAAACTGTGTACTAAATAGCTTGATGAGTTTCCTGAGGTGTAGACGGATTCAGTAGATGGACCACCTGTCCTTTAAGGGTCGGATTCATCTATAGTGTCGCAGTACGCATGCGGTCCTTGTTGTGGATATAGGCGGTTCGAATCCTGAATCCCGTATGTTGTTTGCGACTTAAATGTAGAACAAAAGTGATCAGAGATCAATATGTATTCTTGCCTTGATGAGCTTACACGAGGTTGATAAAGATATTTATTTTCGACTAACGTTTCGACGTCTTCATTTTCATCAGAGCCGATGATCCGAGAAAGAAATCCGGAAGAAAAACAAGTAGTTATCAACGGATATTATCATTATATCCACCATCAGCATCGTGTATAAAAAGGTATCACCGAATGAATGTGCTTCATTCGAGGAGATGGACCGCTGAGGAAGACCTGACTCGACACGAAGGCGAAGCCGCCACATCGAGACGAATAACAGGCGTGGACCATCGACTCGCATCATCGGCTCTGATGATGAAGAAGACGTCGAGACGTTAGCCGAAAATAAATATCTTTATGTATTTTTTCTTTGATGAGCTTACACGAGGTTGATAATAATCTTTATTATAGTTATTTATTTAAGAAAAACAAATAGTTATCAACGGACATTATCATTATATTCACCATCAGCATCGTGTATAAAAGGGCACCACTGAATGAGTGTGCCTCATTCGAGGAGACGGACCGCTAAAGAAGACCTGACTCGACACGAAGGCGAAGCCGCCACATCGAGACGAATAACAAGCGTGGACCATCGACTCGGATCATCGGCTCTGATGAAGACGAAGACGTCGAAACGTTAGTCGATAATAAAGATTATTATCAACCTCGTGTAAGCTCATCAAAGAAAAAATGCATATTGATTAAGCACACCGAGGTTCAAGGAAAGTCGGTTTCGAAGCAATAAATATCTTTATCAACCTCGTGTAAGCTCATCAAAGAAAGAATACATATTGATTAGTCACGCCAAGGTTAAAGGAAAGTCGGCTTCGAAATAGTGATTAGAGATTTCCTTTAGCAGACAACTCCCATTTTCAACCCGGAAGGTTCCAACGAACTACTACTGCACAAAAGCAACAAACTTAAATACCAATATCAATACCGTTTCTCTCATACCAAAGGTGCTCTTTGCGTCCTTCAAACATATCGAGCGGTCCCTGCGCTCGATAGAAAACAATTAAAACTTCAGTAATGCTTGATCACTCGGTCACGGGCTAAAATAAGGACGAAAGTGATGATTGTTACTGTGTCATATGTTTACAGTTATCCTCATCGTTACATGACTGCTGCGGGAGCATTCGTTAGGTAGTTTCTTCGTGGATTCATTCATGTGTGAAGTTTATAGGTTCTTTTAGTGATTAAATCTAGCGACAAGGGGAAATTTCGCAAGTGCTGAACTGCGATATGCAGTCGAAGATCATGTCCAAGCTGTAATTGATGTGGATACTTTGGTACGACGACATTATAGTTAATACAACATGACGAGAAATGCGTTAGTCCTCAATGACACCTAGTTGAAAATTGCTGAGCTTCTTATCGATCCACAAAGATGGGAACAATGGCTGTAGAACTAAATAAATGCTTGAAATAAACAAGAATATATATGACTGAATGACTGAGTGAATGAGTGAGCAAGCAAAGGAAATTTCAAAGCACTCCATGTTTAACAGAATTGCCTTTTGATTTCTAGACCCATTATATGGCCGTCGACCACTATTCGAGAAAGGGAATCTGAGACTTGCAACAAAAAATTCCTTCAAGTTCAAAATGTAACCGTCTATACTAGTTCGGAACGATTTTTTATCGGATTCTGCAGGTAACAATGTTATGTCATCCGATATTTTGTGTATGCAGCCGTAAGGTACAGCCAGCCTGGTGACGGTTTCTAGAGATTGTGGCATTGCTGGAACTATATTGCCGTCAACAGAAGTTATTTACGAGCAGAAATCCATACTGGTTGATTAAACTCACAAAGTTAGATGACCTGGTAGTACGACTGCCTGAGGTATTGGAATGGATAGCACTCTCCAAAGCCATAAAAAAGTGGAGCTTTTGGCGTTGATCAATCCCTAAGGGATGCGCCAAGCAACCAACTTCATTACGCATCGTTGGAGGTGATTGAATGCATATCCGGCCTTCATAATTGCTTGCGGTGGCCTACCAATGTATCGAGCCAGTGCTACTATCCTCCCAGACAAGTCTGGTACCAATTTGTCGACACCGGAGGGGTGGAAAGATTGGTGAGCCACGGATGCGAGGATTGATGCCGTGTGTGTTGTAGGGCGCCTTCGACCACCGCGCCGTAAGTGCCGCCACTATTGTCTTGGTATGACTGAGGCCTGCTGGAGCACGCAAAATCTACGCATTCTTTGTAATGCCCTTATTAAAATGTGCATGCAGTTAAGAGCCACGATGAAGATCAATGGTGCAGCTATCTCAGAAGCAATAAAAACATAAATAGAATGATTAGAGAGTTCGACACCTTTTCAATGGTGAAAAATCAGGTATAGAGGTGGTGTGTGTGGATGTGAAAACGTAAGCTACATTATTCTAAGCCTTCTGTGCAAAAGTAAGTCCTGCTCAGAAATTTCTTTGACAAGCTCGAAAACGTCAGTGCTGATCAATCGTCTTCTTTGCCATCTCTTTAACTAACGCATCACCAGTTCAGAAACATTTGGTGATGTGATTTCTGAATATTTCAATATCACCACTCGATGTCCAACCAAAGATATCCAAAGAGCAAATAAATCTCAGAAATAGCCGACATTTCGATAGAAACCCAGTTGCAAGGTAGTGATCGTTTCTCTGATCCATAACAGTCGGCGATTGTCATGAAGGTCTTTCTCGGCATGCCAAGGAAGGAAATCTTGTTAGACCATACAGGCAAGAATTTTCTATGGCCCGATGATTCTTTCGCCCTTCAAGCATTTATACAGCAGCTTTAGAACAAACCGTCATTATTTTTGCAGCAACTCAGTACTTATTTGCAACCTGTAGAACAAGTAAGACTCCAAACAGTGAAATGAATTATCCACAATCAACAAAACCAAACTGGTCATCTTCTCCAGTGGTACTTACCACTGTATTTTAACATTAATTCGGTGACTGGTAAAACGTAATGTGAAATATTCCACATCAACATAGAGGTAAATTTTCCAAGAGTAATGATTTTAAATAAATAAAAATAGAAAAGAATTACAAATTCTTAGTGAGTTAAGTAATATCCCCAATTGGAATTCCTCAAGATAAAATTTGTTCAAGAATTTCCCAAGCGATAGAATTACAAAATGAATCCATCCAGTAATACAAGGTCATTGTTGCTCAGAGAGATTGCCTCGAGATGTTTGAAACCAACATCAATCTGAAGGAGATATAATCGAGGATCGAAGACAAAAAAGAGGATCAGAGGAGATGGTTGAGGGCACAGTATTCAGTGCCATATGCCGACAACACTGAGCACTTCTGACGAGTATTTTCACGGGATGGATCGAAAGCGACATCGAGGAGGTGCGAGGAAAAAGAGCAGGAAAACAGGCTGCTGAAAGGACAATGTCGATCACGGTGCGTAATCCGCTGAATGCGACAGACGACGATCGAAAAGGCGATAGGCAACACCGAAACAGACCAGTTGTGGCGATGGCTGGTATTGGCACGTGGGCCTGAACACTTGGCAAGGCTCAAAGCACCTTCCGGGGAGGTCCTAGCATCGGAGTTCAGACACAAACACAGATCCCCTTGTGAGCGCAGCTTCCGTGAAGTTCAATACCCTAAGGACAGAAAAGTAGTTGACAGTGCTGAGAGATGATTGAGAAAAATAATACATCAATCCGTACTATCAGAATGGCCTTCAATAACAAAACACAATTGAATCGTTATAAAAAATGAATAAAGAGAAAAGTTAAAGTCAATTCACGATGGTAGAAGAAGCAGGTGTCAAATTTGACTGCTCTTTCCCACCACATTCCCACCTTTCAACGCAACTACCAATATAACTTTAATGATGCTAAGGTCGTGTAAGCTCATCAAAGAAAAAATACATATTGATTAAGCACACCGAGGTTCAAGGAAAGTCGGTTTCGAAGCAATAAATATCTTTATCAACCTCGTGTAAGCTCATCAAAGAAAGAATACATATTGATTAGTCACGCCAAGGTTAAAGGAAAGTCGGCTTCGAAATAGTGATTAGAGATTTCCTTTAGCAGACAACTCCCATTTTCAACCCGGAAGGTTCCAACGAACTACTACTGCACAAAAGCAACAAACTTAAATACCAATATCAATACCGTTTCTCTCATACCAAAGGTGCTCTTTGCGTCCTTCAAACATATCGAGCGGTCCCTGCGCTCGATAGAAAACAATTAAAACTTCAGTAATGCTTGATCACTCGGTCACGGGCTAAAATAAGGACGAAAGTGATGATTGTTACTGTGTCATATGTTTACAGTTATCCTCATCGTTACATGACTGCTGCGGGAGCATTCGTTAGGTAGTTTCTTCGTGGATTCATTCATGTGTGAAGTTTATAGGTTCTTTTAGTGATTAAATCTAGCGACAAGGGGAAATTTCGCAAGTGCTGAACTGCGATATGCAGTCGAAGATCATGTCCAAGCTGTAATTGATGTGGATACTTTGGTACGACGACATTATAGTTAATACAACATGACGAGAAATGCGTTAGTCCTCAATGACACCTAGTTGAAAATTGCTGAGCTTCTTATCGATCCACAAAGATGGGAACAATGGCTGTAGAACTAAATAAATGCTTGAAATAAACAAGAATATATATGACTGAATGACTGAGTGAATGAGTGAGCAAGCAAAGGAAATTTCAAAGCACTCCATGTTTAACAGAATTGCCTTTTGATTTCTAGACCCATTATATGGCCGTCGACCACTATTCGAGAAAGGGAATCTGAGACTTGCAACAAAAAATTCCTTCAAGTTCAAAATGTAACCGTCTATACTAGTTCGGAACGATTTTTTATCGGATTCTGCAGGTAACAATGTTATGTCATCCGATATTTTGTGTATGCAGCCGTAAGGTACAGCCAGCCTGGTGACGGTTTCTAGAGATTGTGGCATTGCTGGAACTATATTGCCGTCAACAGAAGTTATTTACGAGCAGAAATCCATACTGGTTGATTAAACTCACAAAGTTAGATGACCTGGTAGTACGACTGCCTGAGGTATTGGAATGGATAGCACTCTCCAAAGCCATAAAAAAGTGGAGCTTTTGGCGTTGATCAATCCCTAAGGGATGCGCCAAGCAACCAACTTCATTACGCATCGTTGGAGGTGATTGAATGCATATCCGGCCTTCATAATTGCTTGCGGTGGCCTACCAATGTATCGAGCCAGTGCTACTATCCTCCCAGACAAGTCTGGTACCAATTTGTCGACACCGGAGGGGTGGAAAGATTGGTGAGCCACGGATGCGAGGATTGATGCCGTGTGTGTTGTAGGGCGCCTTCGACCACCGCGCCGTAAGTGCCGCCACTATTGTCTTGGTATGACTGAGGCCTGCTGGAGCACGCAAAATCTACGCATTCTTTGTAATGCCCTTATTAAAATGTGCATGCAGTTAAGAGCCACGATGAAGATCAATGGTGCAGCTATCTCAGAAGCAATAAAAACATAAATAGAATGATTAGAGAGTTCGACACCTTTTCAATGGTGAAAAATCAGGTATAGAGGTGGTGTGTGTGGATGTGAAAACGTAAGCTACATTATTCTAAGCCTTCTGTGCAAAAGTAAGTCCTGCTCAGAAATTTCTTTGACAAGCTCGAAAACGTCAGTGCTGATCAATCGTCTTCTTTGCCATCTCTTTAACTAACGCATCACCAGTTCAGAAACATTTGGTGATGTGATTTCTGAATATTTCAATATCACCACTCGATGTCCAACCAAAGATATCCAAAGAGCAAATAAATCTCAGAAATAGCCGACATTTCGATAGAAACCCAGTTGCAAGGTAGTGATCGTTTCTCTGATCCATAACAGTCGGCGATTGTCATGAAGGTCTTTCTCGGCATGCCAAGGAAGGAAATCTTGTTAGACCATACAGGCAAGAATTTTCTATGGCCCGATGATTCTTTCGCCCTTCAAGCATTTATACAGCAGCTTTAGAACAAACCGTCATTATTTTTGCAGCAACTCAGTACTTATTTGCAACCTGTAGAACAAGTAAGACTCCAAACAGTGAAATGAATTATCCACAATCAACAAAACCAAACTGGTCATCTTCTCCAGTGGTACTTACCACTGTATTTTAACATTAATTCGGTGACTGGTAAAACGTAATGTGAAATATTCCACATCAACATAGAGGTAAATTTTCCAAGAGTAATGATTTTAAATAAATAAAAATAGAAAAGAATTACAAATTCTTAGTGAGTTAAGTAATATCCCCAATTGGAATTCCTCAAGATAAAATTTGTTCAAGAATTTCCCAAGCGATAGAATTACAAAATGAATCCATCCAGTAATACAAGGTCATTGTTGCTCAGAGAGATTGCCTCGAGATGTTTGAAACCAACATCAATCTGAAGGAGATATAATCGAGGATCGAAGACAAAAAAGAGGATCAGAGGAGATGGTTGAGGGCACAGTATTCAGTGCCATATGCCGACAACACTGAGCACTTCTGACGAGTATTTTCACGGGATGGATCGAAAGCGACATCGAGGAGGTGCGAGGAAAAAGAGCAGGAAAACAGGCTGCTGAAAGGACAATGTCGATCACGGTGCGTAATCCGCTGAATGCGACAGACGACGATCGAAAAGGCGATAGGCAACACCGAAACAGACCAGTTGTGGCGATGGCTGGTATTGGCACGTGGGCCTGAACACTTGGCAAGGCTCAAAGCACCTTCCGGGGAGGTCCTAGCATCGGAGTTCAGACACAAACACAGATCCCCTTGTGAGCGCAGCTTCCGTGAAGTTCAATACCCTAAGGACAGAAAAGTAGTTGACAGTGCTGAGAGATGATTGAGAAAAATAATACATCAATCCGTACTATCAGAATGGCCTTCAATAACAAAACACAATTGAATCGTTATAAAAAATGAATAAAGAGAAAAGTTAAAGTCAATTCACGATGGTAGAAGAAGCAGGTGTCAAATTTGACTGCTCTTTCCCACCACATTCCCACCTTTCAAAACCGTTGGGATGTGACTATGCATATCTATATAAAATATAAATATTGTGACTTTAATGGTGCTGAATATTCGTAATACTCCGGAACGCAGGTGCTTCCGGTGGAGAACGAACGCGCTATTGTCCTTTCCGTGGAGTAACGCGTTCACCACCACGCCATACTGGTCCTTCGTTTCGCCTGTCTCTCAGTTGGTTCTATCGATCTTTTGCCATCAGCAATCACCGTCAGCGGGATTGATCTGGGGAGCACAAATCGGCAACAAACCCAGTTAAGCTGAGGCTGTAGTTATATTCACAATTTTAACTTATTATTTACTGCCCACTCTTTTACCTACTTCCTACAGGCGAAACGAAGGACCTGCATGGTGTGGTGGCGAACGCGTTACTCCCCGGAAAGAACAATAGCACGTTCGTTCCCCACCGCAAACACCTGCGGTCCGAAGTTTTGCAAATATCTCAGCATCATTAAAGTTATATTTCGCAATATATAGTCTGCCATTTAAAAGAGTAGGCAGTAAATACTAAGTTAAAATTGTGATTATAACTGCATCTACCAATATTCTATATACAATAAAATACAAATTCAAAGGGGAACTATGAATTCTACAACGAAAGGTAAACAATTCGTGAGCATCAATTTTCCACTGAGGCTGGCCTATTGTTGGCACCACCACCATGGACTACGATTGCGAGAGAAGGAAAAGGAACGAATGACATGTGTGCTGGGGTCCACACAGCTCGTGAAGACGGACCGTCCAAGTATCCATGTAAGTAATTTTCCACAAAATTTTTCATAACAGTGAATTGGAGGCATGAAGCTGACAGTTGAAAATCAGGCAGTGTTAGTAACTTCTACACTATCAAAACGTGGCACACCCGGTTGCCTGATGACCCAAACACTAAGGATGCTCTGAATACAAAGCAATAGATATAACCTCAATCACTAATGAAAACCGGTACGAAAAATGCGACGGAACATTGAACTGAGGTGCGCATACATCATAGTGGTTTGAAATGCAATGCCCTGCAATATACATGGGAGCGACCTCAAGTCCCAAGCTTATCAGATCTTCCATCCATCCGGGTCGATAATTGGAGCCAAACCACTACGAGTACTTCTCCTAGAGGATAGCAACACTGGCTCGATACATCGGTAGGCCACTACGAATCATTGCAGAAGGCCAGATATGCATTCAATCACCTCCGACAATGCACAATTAAGTCATCATGGCACATCCCTCAGCTATTCATCAACACAGAGAGCTCTAACCTTTATCCTTTTCATCGAGCAAAGCATAATGTAAAAAATTTGGAGACTTTTTAAGACCGACTTCCTAATAAAGCTTCCTACGTTACTCCTAGGACGCTCAAGAAGAACCGTGACCGTCGGATCGATGTTAATTTTCTTCTGCGCTTGACATCCCGGAAACATGTCCAACAGTGTTCGTTAAGACGCATCACGTTTCCAGGATTTTCGACATCTTGAAACATGCCTCAGCATTCCTCGTAATTGACATTCAAAGCAGATCCCTTCACAACTCCCCTCATTAGCTCGACTGTTTGTTATAATTCTCGATGCCACATGGTATTGCTTCATCTAACTGTCTTTATGCCTTTATAATAACGTCAATAATGTCTTTATACAATCATGAAATTCTATTTGTGAAGGGGCATTCGTACAGGCCAATGTTCCCATAATCACTTCTATTCCAAGAGTGGAAGACCTTTTTCTAGTCCTTGAAAGTGAGATAAACCGATTTGTTGTAATTCCTAATAGTTCAATGAATTTGGCAATCGTGTGAGGGTGGTCCTTCGCTCTTGCTTTCTTTCCAGGCACGACTCGTTCGTAAATCTTCACTTCCCCCGAGCTCTCGGCAGTGTGAGTATTGGCAGCGTTTTCTTCAGAATTTCCGGTCTAATCTTGCTAGGAACAGATTACATGCGACCTATGATCGTTGAGATAGATCGTAAGACTCTCGCGTGCAAATAGCTCGATCTACCCCACATATCCATCTACCTAAATTTTTTTTATGAAAACAGGTAAACGTGGCTATAGAACATTTCGCAATAGAAGACATGGTTAGTCTTAGACCTCCAGTGTGTTTCTGAATGCAGAAACTCACACGTTCAGGCGCCGAATGGAGGCCATCGTAGATGTGCGACTAACTAGTCTCCAGTGGGTATTTCGGGTACTCTTCCTGACATCTGCAGCTAAGAGTAGTGTCCTCTTTTATTTAAAATCTTTTCTTGATTTTTGGAGTAGGTATTTGAGATCAAAAATGAAAGCCTACACGTGTCTCTTATTTTCTGCAACTCAAAGCTGATGCATTAGCGTGATCAACGTAGACATACATATTTATCTGGGATTCCTGGGCTTCGAAGTGTTATCCAAAACCTGGTGGGTAAGCCATCGCTTTAATCCTCGTTGTTACTGCTAACGTCGCCTTTCCGAAAGCGCAGCTGATGATGAACATAGATGAATATTATAGTCCATCCATCGATCTTTGAATATCTCTTCAACCCCTCTCTCTTTCGGAAAAAAAATGAATCTCAACCAGAAGCGATTGTGAACCACATTAGAAGTTCTGGGATAATAGAGCGACATTATTTAGACATTATTTTTGATTTCGTATTACGCGTTTTATTACGTTGCACTACTCACTCCACTTGGATACATCCATGTCAACAGAGCTGGTCTAGTGGGGGCGAGTCATCATGAATGAATACCATGGATTATAACCATAATCATGCCGAGGTGTTTGCAAAATTTCGTACCGCTGGTGTCTGCGGTAGAGAATGAACACGCTGCTAACCTTTTCAGTGGTTAACGCATTTACCACTACACCATGTCAGCCCTTCGTTTCGTCCTTCTCTCAGTCGTGTTTGACCTATAAGTGCTGTCACCAATCACCCGTCAACGTAAATGATCTGGAGAGCAGAAATCGCCATTAAATCCAGTTAGGCCGAAGTTGTGATATAAATCGCAATGTTACCTTTCTATTTACTGCCTATTCTTTTTTTTTAATGGCAGAGTATCATGTGGAATACAACTGCATGATACACGTCATACCCTGTCATGAAACAAGAATACGCAGTGAACTACTCGCATAGTGTGGTGATGAACGCGTTAGCCACCGGAAAGGGTAATAGATTGTTCGGTCTCCACCATAGACACCAGCGGTCAGAAGTTTTGCAAATGTCTCAGCATCGTTGTGGTTATACTACGCATAATACCTTGCAATTAAAAAAATAGGCAATAAATAAAAAGTGGCAACATCATGGATGATCAGATAAACTATGACAACCTTTCACTCCTTGAACTATGGGTCGTTATAAAAAATTTAACACATGTCCTGCTTATGCCAAATGTTGCGTTGAAGGTGGTGGCGACCACACTGTGTAGGGAACGATCTTACTCGTTGGGGTCGTTAGTTTTCTAGGAATAGATGACCATCTTCATCTGCTTGATGAGCACTAATGCCGCCAACACTTCTGTTATCGAATTTTTCTAAAATGTTCTGTTCCACTATAATAAACAGTGCTTAATAGGGATAGTGCTCCTACGGCGGCCAGTTCGACGATCTCGTACATAATCTTCTCAGCTTGCACAACTAGTTTCCGATGGAACAAGGTGACGCTAAAAGGTGGATAATACCTACAGATCGTTACCATTAGTCTTCCAAACTTAGGCAGCGAATACAATTTCAAAAACTCTATGCATTTTCCCTACACAACATGCCGTATGTGTGCACAAATCTTTGAAGATATACGTTAATCCACCACAACAGAGATACCGATTCCACCTACTTGAGCGCACTTGAGCATCAAGTAAAGTACACAATTGCTTTCGGCCCACGTTTAACACTTCGTTGTCAACGGAGAGAGATGGTACGTGGAATCGCGACAAACCAAACTCGAATTCCTTAATGAGTAATATCTGTGGCACCATTATATAACATCTTTATGCCCCACTTTGTTGCCAAAATCGCTTTACCGAGTTTCTTATGACACTGGAACCGGACAGCTGGCACATACGTCATGAACGTTTATCATCAAGTGAATATTTTGTTTTCTGTCATCAAGTACAAAGAAATGAAACAATAGTTGGGTTAGCACGTGACCTTTTTATTATTTATCTTATTTCTTTAGGTGCGAGAATCTTTTATTCAATTAGTTGCCCGTCGTCCTCGAAAGTCTTCTTCATGTGCAAGTAAGGCTGATGGATGATGAGTAACCGGTCTTTCTCACTGATGTCGTTAAATGCCAGTCCAGTGGTTTCTTCCTGAGTTTCCGAATGGATATTTCAGGGTGTTCCGAAGTTTTCAAGCAGTCCTCAAACTTTTTGGATCGTAGCAAGTGTGAAGACTGCTACCAATTTCTCGACTCTCCTAAGAATGGAGGCCTTAGTTAATACTGCTGGGTCGAAAACCAGCGAGCTTGCCTCTTCCACTGCACAAAAACTCTAACCACTGTTCTTCCCACATCCTTAAAGTACTATTTCATCTTACTGGATACAAACTCCTGTCCGACATCGCAGGTCCCTCGAATTCGACTGCCTGGGATATGTGAATTCCACAGACAGCAAGGTCCTACGACGCTTTCAGAAATAATTTGACAAACAATTCTCAGAAAAAGCTATGAGATTAAACTACTTGCTGTATATCTGAAAATGTTTCCCATGATATGATCAGTACGGTGATTCCCATCATCCATGTACAAATTCAATTGCATTGCAACTAAATTAGATCGAACTTAACACTTGCTTACCACACTGACAGAATATACGCGGGTCCAAACACTCTTCGTGGTTTTGTAATTTTTGAATAAATGGATTTTTTCCTCAGATGTTCCATAGCCACTTCACTACGTGCTCAGAAAACAACAAAGACATCGGGTAGGGTCTAGCCTGGAGACAAACTTTGCAAATGGAAATCATAGCAATAGAGAGAAAAGAAGATGCCTTATAAACATTATTGGACATGTTAACCGAAGTCATAATTCGTAACGATGGGCTAATAAAGCGAACAGAAATGAGCTACAGTCATGTTGGAAACTTCATGTGCTGTAAAATACCAAGTTTTATTTCTTTTGTTCTCATAACATGTAACACTTTTAATGGATGACAAACGTAAGTTTTTATCATAGGTTATTACACAGTCCATCAGGGATCGGTCTCACGGAACTGGTTCTCAACGATAAGTATCACTGGCCAACCTTGTGGACCCGCTTGTTAACATGTTCGCAGTTCGTCGTTTTCAGCAATCGCATCGCAAGGTTGTTAAACAGCATACGTTTTAGCTGGAAGAGCCGGCTCTTGCTGAGAGAAAAAACGACGAATTTATAATCCAATGCCGAGGTTAATAGAAAGTCGATCTAGGGAACTATGTTCAGAGTGTTTACTTTTACTTTCTGCCTTCTATAATTCGCTCTTTGCGATGTGGCCTCCCAAGATCAATCCTGCTGACAGGTGATTGCTGATGGCAGAGATCGATAGAACTAGCTGAGAGACAGAGGAAACGAAGGACTCGCATGGTGTGGTGGTGAACGCGTTACTTCCCGGAAAGGAAAATAACTCGTTCGTTCCCCACCACAAGCATTTGCCGTCCGGGGTTTCGCAAATATCTCAGCAATCTTGTGGTTATGTTCAGAGTTTTCACTCAGTCACATTCCTAGATACACTTCGAAAACTACAGTGGTAAGGAACATGAAGTATAGCCACCTTCGTCACAAATCTACTTGCTCTTTATGAATGCACAGTAGCCGTTTTCGGGAACCAGTTCTTACCTAATGGTGCGTTACTGGATGTAAATGCACACCCATATGTACATAGAGTAAGCCTTAAATGTCTTCGCTATGTACAGCTCATGTTAAGCAAACAAAAACTAACAGCTGCGTCGAATAAAAATGTGAAACAGTTTCGGGTTATTAACGCCAACTTCTTCTATCCTTAATGTAAATTTTACGATTCCATTGAGAAATGTCGACGTGAAAAGTTTACAAAAAAATCATGGAATTCTAGATTTTCCAACTAAGTAAAACAAGCAAAACAGGAACGTTCCATTAAGAACACGAAAATTTTGCTAATCGCTAGATATTACACCATAGGTGTTTACTTGTTGAGGAAGCTTCTTTCCTTCATTTTACTTTCAACTTTTCACTGAACAGCACTTCACTTTCCAAAAATCGTTCCAGCAATGGACTTCAAGCTACTTCATCGCTAAAAATCTGAGTAAAAACTTCCCATGTTGCTTAGGATTCGATATTTTCAATGTGATGTATTTCTTCTAACCAATTTTTACTAGAAGTTTGAGTGGAGTTTCAAGCACAGTGAGATTTGAAAGTCATTATTACGCAAGCTATAGGCTGTTCCTTCGAAACTGATAGGTGCAAGTAGAAATCGACGATGTGGAAACAATGCCCCATGAGTGATCATTCTTTGCGACACATCGCAGCGAAGCATTGGCAAGATCAGGAAATAAGCATCAGTATTGATATCCAGATATACCAGGATTGTACTGAGAATCTACTCGAACACCATAAAATCAAATCCGTGAATAAACAAAAAAGGCAAAAGCAGTATCCAACTCAGAAAACAAATCCGACGATCTTCGTGGATGTTGTATACGAGGAAAGAAATCGAATGCAAGAAGTACAGAGAATGAGATTAGTTGTCATGTCGTCAACTCATGTAGAATAGAAATAAAAATTCAAGATCAACATCGACATAGTGGTTCTTTTGCTAACCTATAATCACTGGATAGTGAAAATAGTGCTGAATAAAACTTTAGACTTCTAAATAACACTCTGGCCAAATAATCCAGGCTTAAATATAGAGTTTGGATGGCCCTTCTATCGCAGAACCATCTCCATTAACGCGAAACCTTTGTTCATGTGGGCCAGTTGTAGAAACACAACTCAAACCCATCAGCTCAGATAAATGGTCATATTGAACCCCATTGTAGCTAAAGTGCTATAATTTTAAATTAAATGTTAAACACACATAATCTAGATTTAGCGTGTAACATGATAGTGGGAATATCTCACACCGAGCACTCACTTTTGACTATCGTTAGTTCTCTCCGTCTCTACAGAATTATTGGTCCAGCATTTGTTTTCGAAGTTGAAGAGTATTAACAGTCACTACGCCACTGATCATAGTAGTCTCATCTCCTTTTTCATCCCGGTATCATCACGTTTCATTCCATATGTTTGTTTTCTACATGGAAATGTTTTACGTGACTACAAGGGAAAGTGCTGAGTCGTGATAATGTAGGAGTCGCTAAACGGATGCCAAAGATGCCATCGGAACGCGTGCCGTCCCGAGATCGGTCATTATAGAAAAATATGCAGTGCAAAGTGATGCCGAAGCCTCCACGTCAATATCTCGATGACTAAAATACAAAGCACGATTTTTATGTTACGATTGCACCGGTTCAGCTATTGGTGCCTCAATCACGCTGTTGTGACTTCACACAAGAAAAATGAGAACGATGTTTTCTAACTGCTCTGTGAAAAGTGTGTTTAGGTACTTATGAAAAAACAGCTCCTTTTCCCTCTGAATTTAGGAATCATGTCATTCTTATGGCAACTAAACAACCACTGTACCATCGTGAGACGCCTGTTGAAAACGAATCTGCCTGCTGAGGGTTCCACTCGTAACGGCACGGCTCTGTGGAAGCCTAAATCGCCGAAACGTCAGCCAACACCAACAACAACAGCAGCGACAACAACGATAAATTAAACCAACTTCGCGTCTACTCAACAAGGGCAGTCTGTAAGAACGTATAAGTAAATATATAGATTATTTATGCCAAGATTTATAGAAAGTCGGTCTTCTAAGGCGTTTGATGAATTCTGATTTTATTTGTGTTAGAGCAATGCTGCTATGACGATGTTTCGAACGAAGCGTCTAACGCAAGAGAAAAACCAATTCACAGTTACGAATGGCATGAAGAAAACTGTGCACTCAAGAGGTCATGCAACTCTTAAACGTCAGGGCACTCCCTTTTCATATGATTCGATTCAATTATGAAAATCGAGATAAGCAACTAGTTCTACAACCAACATTTTCGCTCATATGTTTGGAATTCGATGACGAATATGTTGTTCGAAGGATGGGACAATTTTTCCGCAACATAAACGAAAGTCTAAAAAAAATTACGACGGAATTTTCCCTGAGCAGAAATTGGTGGAAAAATTTTGGGAAAAAGTAAAATCAAAGTCATTTAGAGCTTAAGCTTAACTGGGTTGAGTGCCGATTTGTGCTTCCCAGATTATCCTTAGGGTGATTGATGATAGCACCATTAAAGTAAAAAATTGGCTCAGAGAAAGACAATGTTAAGACCTGGGTTGGTGTGATGGATAGCATGTGAGCTCCTTGAAAGGGTAATTGCCGAATCAAACGCCACCTAAGGTTTCAACTTTTGCTCATATCTTAACATCATTGGGGTTGTATTTCACATAACATCTGCGATGAGAAAAGAATAACCAGAAAAAGAAAATTAAAAGAAAGTAATTTGGTTTTCATCGTGGCGGTGAAAAGAACGACACCATGAAAGGAATTGACGGAGTTTAGAAGCGGTGGCAGTAGCCGCGTCACTTTACAAATTTCTGAGACACGTTTGCAAATCAAGAACGAAATCTTCTAGATGCATATACATACAGCAGCTGTTTTTGTGGTCTGAACTAGCTTATCATGTACAATTCTCTACCATTGTAAAAAGCACGCAAAAAGAACTGACATAAATTGGTGACCGAATGTAGAATTATAGAAGAGAACTGTCACCGAAGGAATGCGGTGAATGTAATCCACAACACTTTGGTCATGGAAGATGCCATGATAGCGAAAGATCATGCGTTTTGTTTGGAGGTGAAAGAGAAATAAGGTCGTCGCAGTGATTTCTTCAAGCTGCCACCTAAGTTTGTTTTGTGTAGTTAAAGAGAACTTTTGTATTCTGCGAACGAGCGGAATGAGGAAGACAAAGGGAGAGGAAACCAGTGCGAAGGGTCGGGAGCTAGACCGCCCATAGGGAGCGCACGTGACTGGTAAGGCTTGTGGTGCTGAAAGTCATTAATAAAGAAAATATCTATTAACAAATAAACAAGGTAATTTTTCTATTGGATAAGTATGTGCAAATAGATAACTAAGGTAGATCACATTTTCCTTCCGCTTAGTAAAAAGGTGGTTCCGAGAATACAAAGTGAAGGCTTTCGTTTTTCAGTAATAAGAAGGTGCTCATAATAGGAAGAAAACACTTTAGTTGTTTAAAACTGACAGCTGTATTGTTTTGTTAAGTGCAAGTGTATGAATTATTTTAAACTTTAGAAAAAGTGCCTGCTTAGGAATTCGTGTAAGTTGCCCATCGTAGAACTCAAGATCAGACTATGCAAAAAGATACAGGAAGAGCGAAAAAGATAAAAGCTAATGGAAAGCGCTTCATACTTGAAGGTGTTTCATCTGGTCCTAGCGGTTGTGGTTTGTAGGTGTAGAAGCGCATTTTTCGCAGAAAATGCCCAATGCAATAGACGACTACAGCTGACAGGAGCCAGTTCCAGATATTAATGGTCTTAATCACCAATTTTCACCTTTAATACCACTCTTCAGTCTAACACTGTTTAGTCATTGAGCGATGAAGTGGCCTCTATAGAAACTGTACAATGAAAAAATTAGCTGGTTTTCAATCTTAAATCAACAATGCCTGATCATGGTGAATGGGGCGGATAGTACAGGAGCAGTGACGTTGGTCATCACGAGCATGGTGCTAATTCGATTCCGCTCCGGGCCAACCAATCCTCTCATCCCTCAGCGGTCGGGAAATTGGTACCGGACTTGTCCGTGAAAAAATCGCTGTCTGCAATTCAATAGGGAACGCTCCAGCTCGGCTATCTCAGGACTCCGGCCAGAATCGACTCGACCAGAACTCTACAGCATTCAAGATGAAATTAGACTCCTCAAGCAGCAGCCGAAACCAGACGTAGAAGTTGGAAGACCTTTGTGGATGATGGGTACGAGAAAACGAATAGAATATGAGAAGAGCTGGCATCTGCACAACGGGACAGGTCATATAAAAAATTGAATCTTACCTAGTTGCAACTAAAAAATACAATTTGGCAATTTTTTAAGTTTACGATAGAAGTTGTCTTGTTTTACCACGATAAAATTCCGATATCCTGGGACTAACGCCACATATTCCCTTCAGTACTTTTGCTTCAAAGATAATATTTCGAAAACGAAAGCAAGTGAACAAACGCGATTTCATCTAGCACAAAACGGTGGTGTTTCCAGTGAGTCGTTCACGCATGCAGCTGGCACCCTTGCTCGTGACATTTTAAAGCTTTTAAAATTTATTTCCGGTTTTTTTGAAATTCTGAATCTAATCTCACTTGATGTTGAAAAAAAAACAACAGCATAAAAATAACACATACATGCGCGGTAGGACAAGGTCTCTTCTATAAATCTTTGAAGTTATCAAATGCTGAAGTGCTCTAGTGGTCAAGAATTCACCATTTGTTGTCGAAAAACTTGATTGTTCGCGAAACGGGTGAGAATTCCCTACCCAAACAGTCTTCAAAAAAGATGAAAGGAAGCCATTGCTAAAAGGTGTTGGAGAAATACTCCTGCGCATAGCTTACAGGTTCACCGTGTCACTGGTTTGGTGCGATGAATAACAGAGGGTTCTTCTATCGACAAGGATATCCAAGCCAAGAAGCTTACAGTCACCTGGATAATACAAGGAAGAATACTTGTCCCAGCGCAGAAAACCCGTTAGCTCAAGTAATCTTCACGAATCTCACTACTTACGAATGATTAGTAATTAGACTACGAGTGGTGTTGACTTTTACCAACTGGAGACTGGATGAGTAAGTGGAAGGTGAAGCGATCAAGCTACTGATCACAGAAGTAATATAAAATTTCCTCTAATTTAAAAGACTAGAATAAAAACCAGTTTTAAGAAAAAAAGAATAACCTCGAAAACTTTACTGGTAAGGAAAATAAATAACGAAGGATTCTTCTCTAGGTTCAAGGTAACTTTAATCCGGTATTAGTGATTGGTGATGTTTGCATTTTAGTAGCTTGAACTAGAACACGGAACAAGAATAAGACGATAAGCAAAGATTACAGGTCGGTCTGTTAACAATTTGCTGAGGTAACCTGAGGTTCTTGCTCAGGTCCTATAATGGTACCTGCAGGATTGCCATACAAAGAGAGCCAAATCTAGTTTCTAGGCTTGTGGTTTACAATTCTGACAATTTATCTCTAGTGGTATCACAAAACGTAGTAGGGGAACATCTGTAGAACCTCTCTAGGAGAATAAATATGAGTCAGATCGGAAAGCTTGATGGCAAGTTGTTGAGTATTGGTAACATGAGGGCCGTCTAAGGTTGGATTACAGCGTTTATAGAAAAATTGATTTTTGCAACTACTACATAGAGATATGAAATGAGATCAAATAGTCAAAGCATGATTAATGGGAGCGATTGCACAGAATGAATACGGCAGAATATTTATTGAATAGTCAAACTAATTTGAAAATTTTTTCATGAGTTAAGATATTTATGATGTTTCTGGATCAATGAAGCATTCCAAAAGCTAACAACGTTTGTTTTTAAGGGTATGAGACACAGCTCCAATTTCAAATTACAAGAATAATGACACCATCAAAAGAATATTTTTAGGCGGAATTCTCTTCAAAAGAGATGTAAGTACACTTTTGGAGCTCACCACAAAGTTGGTATTAACTAATACAGAATTAACGGATGTACTACTTGTTCGTGCTGAACAACTTACCATCTTAGTATCGAGCATCTCGGAATGGAAGGTTTTACGTCTTCTTGGATTTGTTGGAAAAGGCGACAACTTTTCAGAAATGTTGGCGATTCGTTGTCACTTGCTTGTACAGGAATCTCCAAGCCCCGCCTGCATTACCAGTGGATGACACATTCAAACTGTTTTGTGTTATGTTTATGACACATTCCATGACCGTAACACCAGCAGGAAACTTTACAAAAGTACCAATAAAATGCTCTTATTTAAGGAAATTAATTATAGCGTCAGCTTTTAGAGGCTATAATCAGAGTTGTTCTTGATTTCATGCCCTGTTTCCGATCTTAGGATAATCGCAGCATCTATATTTCCCCCTTTTAATGCATTGGCGAAAAATTAGTGACATCAGGTCTATCTGAGTTTCTCAAGACATCCCGGACCTTTTGGTGTACACCGTAGCACAGCCTTTCTAAACGTGACTGATTCCGAACGTATGAAATATGGAATCAAAGCCACAGATTTATTTTTGAAGCAAGTTTGGCGAAGAACCTCAAACGTTAGCATTATTTGTGTGCACCAGAAGCTGCGGAGGTTGAAAGTGAATTGATATTGAGAGCATTTCCGCCACCATTACAAATGGTGACAAATAGTCACTTTGAATTTCCGACATTGATAGGATTATCATAATATACACTCGATTTTCATAAGCAGAAGGGCATTTACATACACATTCCCAAACAGATAAACTCATTCGTTGGAATGTGATTTTGCAATAATCTGGCGAATACAAATTGCGAAAATACGACAAGAGTGTTCGCTCATCAACCCGTATTTTCAATGAAACAGTGCAATCAATATGACGAGGTTTCTTTTAAAAGAAAGTGGTTAACCGAAGCCAAGCGACATATGGGTTCTAATTTTGGGCGGCTAAGGTTCCATAGCAACGATATGAAGAAAAAATTATGGAGATGGAGTGATCTTCGATGTGAAGTAACTCTTCAACCCACTTATTACTTCGTGAGTCATATGTGAGACACAAGTTCCCGGGTAAAGTGGTCGAGGTGAGTTATAGGATGCAATTTCTCCCTTGCCGATTAGTTTCCCACATAGAGCTTAATTACTGCTAATTTCTTAAGCATTCGATTAGCTTATCCGAAACAGATCTTCTGGTAGATGTCGGCTAGAAAAATCTCTACTTTGCTCACGAAAATAGAAACTTGTCTTTTTTGACTGTTTGTTTTTCTTCGAAGATAATAACCTGTTTTTCCAAAACACTCCTTTCATCAGCATCATTATCAGCTAGCACATGACATCCTTGCCAAGTGACTTTGATTCATTCAAGTGGTACCTCATTGAAAAAGATTCGATCCGATGCGGCGACGAAGATACTACTTCGAGAGTACGAAGAGCTGTGGACATTTAGTCAAACTATTGACTCCGAAGAAGACTGAGACGCCGAAACGTTAGCCGAATACACTCGTTTATCAACCCTATCAGTGTTTTCTGCCACGTTCATAAAATCGCAGAGGAAACGTGCATCGGTTTGCTGTCCCCACAAGCAGGTTCTATTCCGAATGTGTGAATAATGTACCTGTCCATGCGCTTTCTCATGGCCCACACCAAAGGCCAGTGATCAGAAATTAGCTCTTTACGTCACAATCCAACGAAGCCAACAGTGACTAAGAACGAATGAAATTCGGTTAATTCTCATTCCTAAACCTGGACAAACTCGACGCCGCTGCTATAGCAACAGACGGCACTAGTCTCGCCCGCATAGCCACATATCGAACTTCGAACACTGCAAAAGTTGAACGACCTAGGTTACAGAACTATGCCCTTTTCTACCACACTCGCAGAACCACTCGTCTATCGACAACTTCTTCACTTCTTCAACTATCTCGAAAATTTTCTGTGTGAGAAACGGTTAAGAAACCAAGCTGACGCTGCAACTGCCTCCAATGACTTCAAAGTATCCAGAAACCTAGATTTTTTGCAATTGCTATAAATGAACATATACCCCTTGATGGCAAAAATGTGGTCTTCGTTTCGACTAATAAATTTTGTTTTTGGATAATATATGTCCACTTTAAAGATATGTGTTAAAATATGCTATCTAATCTATTTCCGAACAATCCAATATTAGGCATAACAAGGAATTTTACTATTGTGAGTTAATACTCATAGATCAGACCGTCACCTAACACGTCTATTCTGCATCGTCAAATGAATCTACTAGCTCTATGAGAATTTACTAAAAAACCATGAAAGGTCAAATTTTACTTTCGCGCTACTTTTATTTTCACTCATAAAAATGCATTGTCCTCCAAGTAATTAACAAGATCTACTACTTAATTACTTACAAATACCTAGCTTTTGAAAAAAAGCCATTTCTTAAAATTTAATATTGCCCCTGCTATTTACTTACTTGGATACTTCGACGGTCCGTTTTTATTCGTAATGCGGACCCAGCACATTTGTCATTCCATTTTTCCCTCACAACAGTTGTCCATGGTGGTCGTTGTATCGGAGCATGGGGATACGCGCGATTTTCATATCGTGATCTGTAAAACAAATGCAGCTGCGAGTACAGCTAATTAACTTTGCTTAAGAACACGTCCGCCTAATGTGTAGGTGGCTGCCTGCATTCTTATGGACTCCACTCTACAGTTCTTTTCGCCCATCTGTCGTCTGTTCTTCTTATTATGTGACCGACGCATTTCTGGTTCGTTATCGAAGTGCGCCCGCTCGAGTCACTCGACGATCAACAGGACTACAAGTGATACAGGTGATCGAAGTGTATTCTCCTGCCTCCCACAGATGTGACAGATTTTGAAGGTTAGAGCTTCGCATTCCTGGTAGATTTTGAGTATGCCGGTTATATTTCGGAAGACGTCGTTCACGTGCAGTGCGCAGCATTCTTGACGTGGTGGAACTAACGGCTCACGTTTCTGTAGCGTAACAGGTCATGAGAGGACTACTGCATCGAAAAGGTGATAGCGGATTTTCGGGCTCTGTTAATATTTTCAATCCATTTCACCTTCAGCTTCCTAACGATTAACAGTTGTTCATTAAAACTGACAATTTAGTGACGCACTTCATCAAACACTGGAGTTCACAACACACAAAAACACCAATATCTTCAATTTATGATTGCAACGACAACGATGAAAAAATACAAAACACATTTCATTAGGTGAAATTGCTATGGATGAAAGCTCCACTGACTTTGACGTGGCGAACTTTGCATTTCCTCAGTAGAAAATGCCTTTCTCTCCTTTGAAATCATGTAATGCAAGCGAGGTAAAGAGAATTCGCTTATAAAAGTGCTCATAAAAATTAGCAGCCCTCTTTAACTCGGAACAAATGAATTTCAGAGAGACAAATTCATTTGAGCTCCCTAGACTGTAATATTCCAAAGACCAACTTTCCTTCACCCTTGGCATGACTAATCAGTATTTTCTGCGGCGCCCGAATAGAAGTTTTGTAATAACCACGTGTTAGCATAAACATCAAAGAAATTGCTGAAATGTTGACTATTGATAGAGAATTCACGGTAGTCCAACTTGCTACGCCTCTGTTGATGAGGTTTTTAGTGGCTTCGTGCGTCTCCTATGTAGTGATGAAGCATTTAACATTAAGCATGATCTGAGCTGACTAAGACCGAGTAAGAGTTACAACTTAGTTATTATTTACCTTAGTTAATGATAAATGTCTTAATCTTCTTCAGCAATGTTATTAATAGTACGTCTATTTCAACTCATCTATTTTATTTATTATTTATCCAAAAAGCCTGAAGGAGTTTGCGCGTTGGTGTTATAGGATCCCGTGCGAGGATCCATCTAGGAACATCTACTTTACGTTAACTCGTTACTAAGAATCAACAGGTGTTTGTGGACTTGGCACTTTCAGCCCAACTACCCGATTAGTCTTATTAAACATAATGTTTTTTTTTGGAAATATCTTACCGAACACTAAAAATTTACCAAAGAATTCCCAAATAAAGATGCGATTTGCGGCTTTCCGTGATCACTGATAGAACATTTGTTTCTCACCGTACACGCGTTCACTTCTCAAAGCCTATTAGTTAAACATATTACTAACAGAGTAGGGAATACCCAGAACAAGGAATACCTTTTCAAATGTGGACAAGGATATTAGAATTGTTGATTGGAGTTTGTCCGACGACACATCAAACAACTCAAAAGTGGTGGCACTGTAACTGAATACTCGTTATTGTTCAAAGAAGTCACTCCACTTTCACTTTATAGATTTAGATACCACAATCTCTTTCCAGCAATGATCTAAAAATGTTCTTAGTTGTTTCAAGGAGGTGGTGTAAAGTAGTTATCAGAAGCGACTTTAGCGGAAACCATCTTTACTGTTATTTTAAACAAGAAGTCCTGCTTTACCTTTAAACCCTATAGTTCCGCTTATTATTGGAGGAAAACCAAAGAAATCTTCATTCGTCCATCCCGCTACCATCACAGGGCAGTGGTCTAGTTAGAGCCTGCTAGATGAACACGAGAGGAACCTACATTCATGTCACTTTCTATTTTAATAGTTTAAAAAAGAAACTACCTAGGGTTGACTTGTCGAACCATACCATAGAGAATAGACATAGTAATGGACAAAGCTTTTCCCGATGTTGAGGAGAACCCTAGTTGTTGTTCAAAGCGATCCCGACCCTTCCACACAATCTTTTAATCACTTAATTGACAGTTTCTTAGGAGAAATTGGTGCACAGCACAAATGTATATTTTCATTAGTGGATCCACGTGCATAAAAAAGAAATGGAGGAATGTAAAAAGGCTAAAGCTCTCGGCGTTGATTAACCCCTGAGGAACGCGCCATGCATTCGAACTCATTTAGCATCGGTGGAGATGACCGAATGCAAATCTAGCCTTTACAATGATAGGAGTTGGCCTTGATGTATCGAGTTAGTGTTGCTACCCCCTAGGCAAGTTTGGTACCAATATGCCGACCACGGAAGGATGAGAAGCTTGTAGAGCTTTTGCAGCGGAGAACGATCCCAAATGCCTTTCAGGGCGCCTGCTCTACACGCCCTCTTCAATAGGCAATAAAATGTAAATACAATACGGAAATATAGAAAACCTGTCTCTAGTATTCTGTATAATTTTTGGGAGTGAGTCAAGAACTAAAATAAAAATACAATTACGGGGTAATTCTATATCCATCTGGGCGAATAGATCAGATCGAAAACGTTCACTTTTCGTTAAGGATTCAACATGTTACTAAAATTTCTTAAAGTCCTAACTGCTCCGTACTTCTCTGGAATAGAGATAGCAACTATTACCAGGTTTTTCAAAACGGGAGCCTGGTGACGAATGATTGCAATAACGTTTCCAGATGGTCCATTTCAAATTTACCTAGTCAATGGAGTTGGATGTAAGACATCGTGCTGACGTTTTCGAAGGAGAAAGCGTTTGTGAATGGCATTTTTTGACCTTTAGAAAGTGTGGCCTTGCTTGTGTTTGTTCTTAAAAAATCCTCATAGGTTAATTTCAGCAGGCAAACTGTGCCAAATGTTTCTGAAGAGTTTGAATGACTACGTAATTTTTTTTTGTCAACTTGAAGCCTCCGTGAAAGACAGATGTTCTAATCTTAAATTGAATATTCACAGTCTTGAAGAATGAAATCTGTAGAGCGGATTTTACAACGAACGATTTCTAGAAGGCCCTCTTACGGTTTTCTTTAGCAGGGCAATACTAGAGGAGATTTTGTTTTGCACGTTTTGCATGTTTTCCTCTAAATTTATCTCTATGAAGTCTGGAAAACACTCCGTTCATGGAGAACTCTAACGATGCCGTAAATATTAACAAACTACTCCATACCACCCGCCACCATATCACCCGTTTTAGATCCTCGTGAATGTGGGTGGACGAGCTTATGAAAGGTTTTACGAAAAATACCTCCACTATGTGATGACGCGAGCACCACAGATCTAGCACATGATGAGAACCTTAAATCTTCATTAACTTTCTTGTGTGCCATTGTATCACTTAATCTCGGTGTGAATGATCAATGCACCTTAATTTAATGATAAGTTAACACGATGTTGTTGTAAATATTTATTCGGCTGACGTGTCGATGTCTTCGTTTTCATCGGAGCCGATTATCCGAGTCGGTGGTCTACAGTCGATTGGTATTACTATTCAGCATTACTATCGATATTATTCAGTATTATGTCAGTGTTATATTGTTAGTAGGTATTCACCATTATTATCCCAAGATTATTTTGCTACATCTTAGTTTATGTAATGTTGGCTTTTACAGGATAAGTTAGCTGTCCGCTTGAAAACAATTTCTTATCCGCGGACAATCACTATCCACTACATCCATTCTGTATAAAAGCGCTCCCGGATGAGGTTGCACTACTCGATCGAAGCTCCACTGAAGAAGATTTGCTTCGATAAGACGAGGAAGACGTCACATCTTGTAGCTGGCAAACGACTGCAGACCAGAGACTCGGATCATCTACTCTGAAGAAGACGAAGACGTCTTAACCTTAACCGAATAAATAGTTAGCAATAAACTCGTGTTAGCTTAATAATCAAAGAAGGTGTTTTGTTATGTTTTTAAAGCTAGCTAGTTGGAGCAATTAGTCTACTGAACTCTAATGTTCTCGACTGCCCACCGAAATCACTAGCAGTTTTCTTTTTCGGCATGTGGTAGACGTCACCGATAATACTCTGATTGTTGGTGAGAAGTGGTAGTAAACAATTCCAAGGGTGAAAAACACCACTTTTACACTCTTTTGGACAGCCCACCCTTTCTTTCACTGCAGCGTTATGAAGTATCTGTCATGTAAAAATCACGATCGGGTTATGGATAAACCAACTGTCACAAATGCTTTGATAGGTCCAAGCACTGTCCCTCGTCGTATTTCTTTCAATGTCCTTTGAATCGGGCAAAAAATCGGCAGTGTCTCTTCAGACACTCAAAACTGTGTTAGGTACTAGACGTTTCAAAAACTTCATCGCATAAAAAAGTCATGGTAAAAATGAACACAAAAAAAGAATATCCACTTTGCTACCTAAATGATATGTCTTCACATGTGCGCGAACCAGTTCTTTCACCACTAGTTTCACTGTTTTGCCAATGTCGCCTATAGAGTTGATAGGGTTCGTGCATCGAATGAAGTGTACGACCTGTGGACTGCTCTGCTCACTAAAATAGTGGATAGTTGTCGAGCGTGATGTTGCCCAAAAACTGAGTTAGCTATGCTGAATCGTCAGTACAAGCAGTTTCCAGTCTTTGTGGATCAAAAAGGGTAACCTACTACCCAGTTACTCGGATTCCTTCAAACCACACTGATTCTTACTATGGAAGTGTATGCTTTGATAGACTGTTCGAAGACGCTGAAACAAGCTTGAGCAGTGAAACAAAAATGTCGAAGTGCTTGGGTAAATTTTGTGGAGTGCATAAAATGATTAATGGCGCCTCTTCCCCAACCCTAATGCGCCATCGACGACTGCTTGGTACAAAGGTGTCATTTTTTAAAATCATTTCAACTAAAGGTCTGTGAAAATCTAGTTCAATCACTGTTTATAAAAATAAAAGGGAGGAAATTAGAAGAGGAAGCGGAACTCATTTTCTTCCACGATCGCAACAATTTTGTCGTACTTTTATGTTGACAAAGAAGAAAGCCGAGCATCTGGTTAAACAGGGCAACTGCTTTCAATTTCTGCGTAGAAAATGGTATACAAAAAGGCTTGTGCTCCTTCAAACAGAGTGCATCCAGTAACTTTTTCGAATACTGATTATTCACAGCATAATGGGTTTTTGTTCACCATAACCCAGAATACGAAAAAGGTTAAACGGGATGGATTTTCTAGAGCAAGAACAGTGGAGCCAAACGAAATCTTAGTGTGAAAAATTAAAACAAAGCAGAACGTAAGAAATTAAGGCGGAACATAGAAAATTAAAGCAAATTAGATGCTTGGAAGGAAAGCCCCTACAAGGAAATTCACCGCTGACGAGAGATTTTCAGCTGATGAAACTGATAACTGTAGAAAAGTTATGTGACTGTGCAGCAACAGTGATAAAATAGAATATTTCGTGCTTCTAAGGTATGAATATGTCGTGTTCCCATTATCATTCTCATGAATGACTTTCCATTTATAACAGCACGCTACTTACTAAGTGTTTCCGTAGTGTTACTTTTTGAGGAGCTTCACGCTTTGAACTCATATAGATCTTCCTTTTTGAAAAACTCTTATTAAAAGGAAGAGAACTGTTTTCTTTCCAAGCTGACGCAAGGTTGTTATAGACGCTCCTATTGTTGTTGTTGTCATTGATCAATGGCTGATGTTTCGGCGGCTTAGCCTTCTTCAGCACCACGCCGTTGCAACACCCGTTTGTTGTTCACGAGGTATGAAACTGTTTTCCTTTCTTTAAAATTGCTATGAAGGACAAAAACAAAGCTCTCGGCGTCGATCAATTGCTGAAGGATGGGCCGTGCATCCGACTTCGTCATGTATCATAGAAATTGACTGAATGCATACTTAACCTAAACAATTACGCGCAGTTACCGATGTTTTGAGCCAGTGTTGATGCCCTGCCGCACAGGTTTGGTACCCATTTACCGACCCTAAGAGAATGGAAGACTTAGTGAGTCTGGAAAGCGGGATCGATCCAATATGTATTGAAGGGCACTTATATCCACGCACTCGTAAAAAATTAAAATTACTTTACAGTTTAGTATTTCTCGCTGCGTGAGGCGAGTACCAGCTTATTTTGCTTACGGACAGAATCGTCGCTTTAGATGTACACGATCTCCATTGAAGATGATAGCGCTCAGCAGCTGCTTGTTTAGTAGAAGAGGTTCATTGTTGGCGGATCAGATGTGTTTCCAAGCAAGCCTGCCCTAAATGGACTGGTTAGACGAATTTAAGCGCGAAGACTATTTTAGGGCTTCTAATAACATAACACGTGCGAAAGTATGGTTATTTCACTACTTTGCCATCAATAGAGACCATACTTTGCATATTTCATTATTGGTTACAGCTGTAAGTTTCGTAATGCTGCTAAAAAATGTTCTTACTACATCCTTGATTTGAACTGATATCAGCCTATTTAGTAGTTGCTCTCTTGTGAAATAATGTTACCAGCGAAATACGCCATAGAAAGGTTTCAGGTCTAATCGTGAAACTTTCCCTACAGATTACTTGTTAGTTGCAGCTGATTACTTTCTTCAGAACTTAGAGAGGATCAAACCAGAGCTTCCCTAGCACATTTCTCGTTGAATTTTCTTGCCTTTGTTTGAAACACTCGTAGTACATCAATAACCTTCGTATCCCTTTCTGTCTTGAAAGCTTCTTATTATCTGAAAAATTAACATAATGTTGAGAAGCAAACTATGGCTGTCGCACCTTCGTGGTAGCACAGGTCACCGCTATAGCTCCCGTTAGGTACAAAGTTGTGGAAAGTCGTGGAAAAACACCTGTCGCGAATTTTATCGCGTCAATCTACACTCCGCACAAATAAAACCAAAGTGCAAAAAACGTGTTCTGGTTTTAGCTGATGAAACACTGAAAACTGGCCGCTCTATTGATAACACAAACGATAAATTTGCTGTTTCCAATAAGAACATCCGAAAACTGAATTCTATTCTATCAAATAACTCGCATGCTAACTGCTATAATAACTTCTTAAATACGAACGATACGGCAAATCTGGTGGGGCATGTGCTCCATAACTCCAGTCTTGTTCATCACAATACTCATTAGCAAGACCGTGATTTCATCACCGACACATTCGAATTCGCGAAAGTACAACGATCGCGTGCGAATTATTTGACGCGTTGCAGTTGATCCGAAGTTCAACAGTTTCAACAGTCATCGACCTTTTCGTTTCTAATCGATCAGAATTTCACAGCACTATAAATCTTTCTGACATTCTATTGTGATGCTCGTTGTCCAAGCAGAATAATTACCCTTGGTACTACCACTTCTGGCTACTGTATTGTCACTTAAGTCATTTATGACCGCCAGATAACGGCGCAAATCGCAGCGCAGGTACCGAGCAGAATGGTGAGTTGTTTGTACTCCCTTTAACGAGCTTCTCTTTACCTTTGTTAATAACAGTCGTTGTTAAGCTAGGCAAAGCTGATTTTGTAAAATAGAATAGATTGCGAATTTTCCTGCACTTATCAGTTCTGCGTCATAGAATGTACTTTTTTGAATGAGATGATTAAACATTGTCGCACTCACCCACAAAAGAATAATTTAAAGACTAATTCTCAGCATTCTTTTGAAACTAAGGTTTTTATTTGTGTTAGGTCGGAGCCATTTGTTTACATAGTGAGGATGGCTTTGTCCTCACCATCGCGAAAAATCCGTAGTTCGTTTTGAGGTTTCTTTTGTTACGTAACATTCGCAAAGTTCGCTTAAATATTTTTTGACCCCTTCCCTATTTTAAGTGATGAAAGAAATCGCACTGATGTAATTCTACTCTGATTTTTTTTTGCTTCGTATCCTTTCGTCATAGTACACTATCCTTGTACACTAAGACGTGTAAAAAGTCTGTTAATCCCAAAAAGTTATACTCAGAAAGAGATTTAATTATATTGCCTCATCGTTGGAAAAGCCAATTTCATGGATCTTTAGAATTCAAGTCCTTCGCTACGACCTGTATTTGCTGTAGCGCTATGTCATCGCAGATTTTCAGGCTACTCTTAGTGATTAAAAAGAAATCGTCATTTAGGCTAGGTCAGCATAGTTCACCTATTCTAACAATGCTAACGCAACACTTATATAACTTTTACTTACTGTTGTTGTTTTTGTTATTTCTGTGAGAAAAAAATAGCCCAATGTCATAAACTATCGAGTGACTCGACCTAGTTCCAGTGACTCAGCTCGTGGCCCGCACTCGCTCAATGAGCACAAAAACTGCCACCCTTCAATATAAAATTCTTCCCTTGCGGTATTTTTGGAGCATCCAGAAGTACTTCTTAGTGCTTTGATGGAGGAAGGAATGCTTTCTGGCCATTACAATTCATGTATTCGGCTCATCGATGAATATGATTGCTAGTACACTGCAAGTTACTTTACTCAAATTAGAGTAGCTTAGAGTGGTCCATTCAAAAAGCGAGGCAATGCTCTAAATTCATCTGCGTCTCCGGAAATATGTAATGTGTGATCGTCTATGGTCCAAGTACGGCCTCCTATGTGTAGCACCTAGCGTAGCCTCGTGGCAAACTCATTGAAGATAATCCCACGTGAGAGGTCAGCTGGTGGGAAGTATACAGAGTTGTGAATGAGCAGTATGATTTAGTTTAAAAAAACACTTAATATGTAGTTAAAAATAATGGCGGTCTCGTTTCGAACTACAGGAAAGAACTTCGACCAGATGGTACACCAGTGTTCATGCATATATCCGTTTTACTTAGTCATTTTTCTTAAACTGTGAAAAGCATGAGCTGTTGAACATTGAGCTAACCAATATTACGGCTGTTTCGAAAAAGGTTCGTATTATCCACAACGAGCTTAAAATCAAGTCTTATTGTTTAGATTCAACTAGGATACTCAAGACCAAACGAAATTTCATGATTCATGATATTGTAGAAAAAACAGAGTACATCGAGTGAGTCTCTAGAGAACTAAAGGGCTTTTATAACTCCTGAATAGACTACGGAAAGTAAAGGCCAATTCGTTTGCCAGCAGCGCGAACTAGTGCTGTTCATGAGTAGGATATTATTTGTAAAATTTGCGATTGCGTGTAAGCCCGGCCATTTTTGTTTATCATTAAGCAGAAGAATAATGGAAGATGTGCTGAAGCCTGAGCGCATAATAACTGGAGATGAAAAAAACGCCGGATAAATCGAGTTATGCACCAAATCTAAAAAATACACGATAGTAGAAAATTTATCTATAATTTAACTTTCAGAAAACTATGGAAACCAGTGACACTCTATTCCTTTCTTGTACGTTAATATTACAGTTATGCTTTAATTGTAATGATAGTTCACCTAATTCGTAGGGCGTACTCGTGTATAGAAACAAACAAGTAAATAAACAAGCGAACAGCTCTTTCTACAGCACACCTGAACATTATATGGTATGTTCAAAATTCTGGATGGCATTCAGTCAGAGCTGCCGAGTCGAGTCGCCATCATAGGCGCCGGATTCTCAGGGCTGTCCGCAGCAGCGGTGCTGGAGCGAAATTCAGTTGACTACACCGTATTCGAAGGTGCAAATAGGATTGGAGGACGGGTTTACGCTATCTCCTATGGTACGTGCTGTTATGTAACAGATTTTCACAGTAGTTTTCATAAATCTTTAAGTTTGTCGGTTTTTTGTCATTAGAATTTGTTACAAAAAGCGTAGGTCTTCATGGAGTTCACAACCAAACCTTGCTGTTAAATGGCATGTGCAAAAATCACCAGCAATTCAATGAGTCAGTTTCTTCACTAGTCCTCTTCATAGTTCTATTGTTGAACCGTGCTCGCTTGGATCACGAAAGCCAGCAACGGGCTGCATAAATATATCCAACAGAGAACTTGAAGGCTTGCCATCAGCGCCTAATAAATTCTACTATGTAACCTAATGGGGTTATAAGGGCATTCCATCATAGCCTGTTCATTCTTTCCAAAACGACAATCCTTTGATTGATGCGTAACCCAATAGATGGCCGCTTCAATAGGATTAGAAAGAAAAAGACGTTCAAATGGTCAACACAAGATTTAGTTACTCGCGTTCCTCATTAGTCAATTCAGATACTCAAATAACATTTCTTGCTATATTTCCTTGATTATCTGCGCCAGGTTGACAAATAATTCTAATCGGCTTACGTTTCGATGTCTTCTTCAACAGAGCCGATGATCCGAGTCGATAGTCCACAGTTGTTCTCCTTTTCAATGTGACATATTCGTCTTCGCACATCCTAATATTTTTTGCTCAATGAATTTTTCCTTCTACTTAAATGGATAGAAAATGGAAAAATTATAAACAATCTTAGGGGAGAGATGATATTGAAGCATTGTAAATTTAGACAAGGACTTTTTAAGCCTAACAGACTCGCTCAATATTGTCATGAGCTTGTATTTCCTGGCCGTTAACTCTATTGTCCAGACATCGACCCTAATCCGACAAAGCCATAGGATACCGATCTCTCTTGTTTAATCTTTACAAGCTTGATGGTGGTTTGAGTGACCATTGAGCGAATGACATTGTCATTGTGATCAAACTTCAATTAAACCCTTCACAATCTATGCACTTTAGGATGTTGTACGACACCAATTCCTTAATCTACTGCTCTAACCGAATCAAGTGGATCCCTGTTGTTTTCACTATTTCCAGTATTCATTGATGTATTAAGGTTGATCGGCCAACGTTCATAGCGATGGATAAATCTCCGCCTTTACCTTCACCTTAATTTGCGTTCTTGAAGGTGTTGGTGTAATCATACCTCTCTAGTTGTCATCATTATAGCCCGCCCGAGGTTGTTAGAATGCCAACGATGCGAATAGCTTTTATGGCATGATAGTCTTAAGTTTTTGAACACATGCTACGTTGAGCTTCTAACCTACACTTCTTATGAAACTTTTTTCTTCTTTTTTTTTTATCGGGAAACCACTTTCTGAAAGATGATTTCGTCATCCATTCTGTTATTCTCCTCAGTTGGTGCGGCACCCACGGAACTTACCTCTCGGTGAACTTTTGTCTAATTTTCGAAGACGAATTCATGATGAAGAGTGCTAGATCTTCGTTACTCGCTCGTTACATATCAACACTTTGGGTTATTAGAGCTTACACGGACTGGCTTGCAACTTTTGTTGAGCTACCGTTTTGACGTTTTCGCCTTTCTCATAGCGGATGATCCGGGTAGGCAGTCCGCGGTTGTTCGTCTTCTCTTTAGCTTAATAATATTTCAAAAACCAACTTTCCTTCAACCGCGATATGACTAATGAACATGTGTTTGAATTGTTGAATTTCTTGAGCTAATAGAAGTGGTACAACGACCTCCTGTAAGCTCAACAATCGAAACACATGTTGATTAGTCACACCGAAGTTAGAAAACTGCTTTTTGAACTGCAATCTTCATCTTGTAACTTTCAAAATAGTTACGTGCGCGCTACTGTGTACAATTTCTATTTCACGAGGTCGAAAAACATTAGGCCCTTTCGACAGTGGCCGATATTCACTTATATTATCACTCATGCGAGTGTGCCTTTGGTTTCGAAAACGCTCTCCGTTGGTCAGTTATGTCTGGCGGTAGAGGTCACATCAATGGGAGAAAATTTTCAAAGAAACGATATTCAAACCACTTTCTCATGTTGTTTCTGTGAAGTTTCCTCTTGTCCTACGGTAGACAAAGGACTTGAACATTCGTGAGAAGACTAGGAAAGTTTTCAGTCTTCTATACCTAACATGATATTGTTATCTAGCGTCGTAATTCTATTTCATAAGGTAGCATGTTAATACAACGCTAAGAATTTTCTCTTATCAGCCTTCTCGATATATGAGCAACATTACATTAGTTTGATAAGTGGATTGTAAAGCCATGGTCTAACGGGACAAATTACAGAGGACGGCTGTCTTCAGCACGGTGCTGAATTCATCAACGGCGAAAACAACGAAATTTTCCGGATAGCAAACGAAAAAAAGCTAACCGAGCAGTATGTGAGGGACTTCGACCTTTTCTGTAGAAACGTGCTCTATGGATTCAATGGGCAGCACTTGGACAAGTATGTTTTTTAAGAATATTTGATTGCAAAACTATTACAGTGAGAAAGATCGTGATAAGCGAAATCGTAACGTACGATGTTCATTCCCCGATGAAGTACTTATACTGGCTGATGAGTGTTGGCTGAACTGCTTTGCTCGTTAGCTTCTGGGCTGCTTAATATGTTAAACCCTAGATATGTCCTGTCTGCTCGACACCTGCATCATCGTTTAGCGGCCGGCCGATAATCAATGGTCCCCTACTTTCCCCAGATTCGTTGCTGTCATGAAGTAATCTGATTCGCACACTGCAAATGTCCCAGATATCCACAATGACTGGCAACTGCCTGTGATGATTATTTGAAAACGCCGTAACAGCGATATCTCGGGTGTTCAGGAAAAAGCAAATTCGATCAGCATTCATTTTGTCATTGAAAAGAAAAGTCTGGTTCATGCCACATGTTATCAACTTCTAGCCGGTTCTGTATGCGTAGTACTTGAGCTCTTTCGGCGACTGTTGCAAAAGAGGAAATAGGATGAAAAAGGTGCTCGAATCTGAGCAACATGGAAAAGCGGATAACCTAAGCAAATGTATGCTCTATTTGTTGCAGTACAGCACAACATAGCTGGAACAAAGAAAGTCAAACATGGATATTTTGCGCTGAAGCATTCCGTTCACAAGTTCTAACGGATGTAAAATAAAAAGGCAAAGCAAAACAAAAATAATTTTATTAGCTTAATTATTAGCATATTTTCCATTTTTCGGAGTTTTGCCGCCCTAGTCACTGTGGATCCCTGGAGTCCTGAGGTCAGCCTCCAAAGCCTGCCACAGATCGTCACCACCACAGACAGTCGCTGCCCTTGGGATCACCATGTGACTAGCTTGATAGTGGTGGATCCTGGTATTGGTTTACTCTCAGTTGAGCTCCCTAATGAAAACGCCGGACTCCTTTACAGTTTGGGAGGCCGTGCTGGCGGGATGAATCTCCCAGCTATACATTGTAGTCCAACACTCAGAAACACCTCTCAGCCACGATGAGGCGATAAACCGTTGGGAGGGCCTATTTATCAATCTCATTAACTAGTTTAAATATTGACACTTTTCTTAGCTAATAATACTATTATTATTTATTGATACTATCATTATTATTGAAGTTCCTCCCAGCGGCTTATCGCCTCATCGTGGATAGGGGGTGTTCCTACTGTCGGACTGTGCTGTACAGCTGGGTTGCATCTCTCGACAGGGTCTTCCAAGCTGGGAAGGAATTCAGCGTTTTTATCAGAAAGCCTAGCTAAGAGTAAAACCAATACCAGGATCCACTACCGTTCTGGTATCAAAGTCACATGGTGGTAACTCTCCCTCTGATCCACAAGAACGGCGACTGCCCGTGGTGGTGAAGACCTGGGGCAGACTTTGACCAGACTGACCTCCGGATTCCAGGGAACCACGGTGGCTTAACCAGCAAATCTCTGAAATGGAGATTATGCTGAGGTCGCACAACCAGTGAGGATAGGCCATTCAAGTTCAAATATAAAGTACCAAGTGTTATTGATATTATTATTAACTATTAATCACCTGCATCATCTGTCCTCCTGTTCATCTTCGAGCGACGCGAGTGGGCTTCGGCAAATCCTCTTTTTCTCCTCTTCGCGTTTAAGTGCCGCCCAGTGGGTTTCGCTCGCTCTAGAGACTCGTTGAGCATCATATTTTTTTTCTAAGGATTTCGTGATGAACTCTGACCTTAGAGCCGATCGTCTTCCTGTGCATTTGACATTTAAAGGAATCCGCTAACTAAGGGCTCTTGTTCAGCTGTTGTCGTTCATACGTGTTATGTGTCTAGCCCACTCTATCTTCGACTGTTCGGTGCATAGAGCGGCATATTTGACTTTCGATTGTTGGCGCAGGTGGAAGCTTCAGATCCCTCACTTACGTGAGACGGGATACTCCTATCATCGTCTTTTCGATTGTGCGTTCAATAACTCTGAGTAATCTTTCATCATGCTTACGCAGAGAACGGGTTTGTTGCGCATAAACTAAGGCAGGAAGAATCGTGGAGTCCAAAAGATGGTAGCTGTCGAATTTTCTTTCTTCATTTCACTACTTTCCTGATGATTATAAAAGAATTCCAAGCCGCTTGCTTTCCCCAACTCAACTCTGAAGCTAATTCGTTAATGATGCTCATTTCTCGATCTAGATAGATGAAACTTGAGCATTCGGAGATATTCGTTTTGTTGAGAGTGAGTGGAGTATACGAAACCAATTCGCTCCTCATGTGCATCGTTTTTGTGCGATTTCCTCAGATGACAATCTTTTCACAGGCGTAATCAAAGTCGGCAGGCATTCGCTCCGCCTGGCTAACGCTTCATGTTATGAGAACGATGCCGTGAGCAAAGGGGAGGTGATTTAATTCCCGGCCATCGATTTTCACTCCCATATAGTCCCATTCCGGTGCTCGCATGACGTCATCGAGGGTAGCAGTCAACGATTTTTGCGAGGTGGGATCGCCTTGTCGAACACTTCTTTTGACGTCGATGTTAATGTCGCTGTAAAATGGTAGTATCTCAGTTGTGAAATTTTTATGTAACTCAAGAAAAATCTTTGTATATTGAGTAGCGACGCACTTGCTGTCAAGGCTTCCATGACTGCTTCTACCTCAATTGAATCAATGGCGCTCTATAAATCGATTAAAGTGAGACAGAGCAGTCTTTTGAACTCTCCCTATACTTCACTAACTCTCACTATCGTATGGATGTGGTCCACTGTACTGAATCCTTTTCGAGACCCTGTTTGCTCACATGGCTGTCCTTTGTCCAATGCTCTGACAATCCTGTTTAGGATGATTCGAGTGAAAAAGTTTGCAGACGACAGAGAGCAAGCAGATTGGGCGATAGTTTCCGATATCTTGGAGGTCACCGAAGGGACAACCAGTGGTGCGACGTATTCATTCTCATTTATTTCGTATGAGGGCAGAAGGGAGTTGCCACTAAATAGATCGAAGTAATGATTATGAATTATTTTCTCGATTGCCTTTCTGGACGCTGTAACTGTTCCGTCTGGGCATCACAGTACAATTGTCTTGATGTTGCAATCGGAAAAGCTTTGGTAGCCTCTTCTTGTACTTTTCTATTGCTCTGCAGCTTCTACAATAACTGCTGCTCTTTTCTCTTCAAGACCTTCTTTTAACGTCTTTCTGGATTCTTTTGCCACGTACGACGTGAGTTCGCATTAGATTACATGTATCTCTCATGCTTTCGGATTTCTCAGCGCAAAAATGAAAATGTTAAGTGATCCAATCGTATGCTTTGTCGATGTTAGAAGGAATGACATCTCCTCAACAGCCGACTAATGAACTGAATAAGGTCCAGTTTATGGTAGTTTCGGGAATTCTGTTTTTGAATTTTGCGGTCCTTTTTTCGCTGGAAAGAAAATCTTGCGCGAGGTAGGTAGGTGATCGGTGGTAGGTCTGAACCCGGGTAGCATTTTAGGACAACAGCGACGTCGGTTAGGCAAAGCTTTAGATTTACTGTATGGTACATTTCGTTATGGTATTCTTTATCGCGGGCCTCTCAGGTCCAGTCTTCAGAATGGAGCTTGTGAAATTCCGAGTTACCATGAATGGTTTTTTTCGTTATGATAAACTGAGAGAGCCGATCACCCTGGTTGCTCCATTCTAATCAGTGTGTTCCAATGTGACGTTTTTCTATGTCCAGTCTTAGGGTTAATATCTCCAATGATTCGATGTCATGGAACTCGTTGAATGGGTGGTGTTTTCTCCTTTTAATGAGTGCAGTGAAGTTCTGGCTTATCATTCTTGCGTGCATGACTAATTCCACAATCGAGGACTCAGATACAAGTGAGTGTGTATTGTGGATCCAGTTCGTTACCTTAGTTCTTTGCTATTCAGGCAGTCTGAAATGGCTCTGAGATTTTAGATGCCTTTTCGTACTCCTCCTACCCAGCGTTGTCGTATCGGAGGCTGTTTTTGGTTTAAAGGAATGAGGCTCATTCATTTTACTGTGTTTAGCCTTTGATACCTAGGTATAGCTTGCTGAGTTTTAAGCGTTAGGCTGAATATACTCACGGGTGGCGTGCTAATCTCTTCCGGAGTGGACATGGAGCTTGTTTGTTGGAGCCAACTCCTAACCGCCTCCCATATACTTCCCTGTCACTTGATTGTAGGGTTTTGGCCGAATTGACTTGCAGAGTACAGTCCGCACAAACGAGAACACACCCACGGAAGCACGCATGAATTTGCTCGCGTAAATACGGAAATTATGTGCCAAATCGGAGTAGCAGAAGCAGAGAGTTCATCGCTTGCATCCATCTCCGTGTCAGCGAGGCAAAGTCGCTTTTGTTCCTCGACTAACCTTTTTGACCCTTTGCGGTTACCTGGCCACGCCCCACATTTCCTGGAGATTAACCGGCATAAGAACCCTCTATGACAGACCAACTATTATTATCATAATTAATTAATAGACGCATTTAACGCAGTAGTTAGGGGTTCGCTGCAACACGTGTGGATGTTGGTTCGATCTCACCCGCTGGGCTTCCAAGTTTGTCTAGGAGGGTGAGCACTGACTTCATGCATCACTAGGCCACCGTAGGTCGTTGTTCAGGGTAGATATGCCTCTAACGATGATTTGTGAAATCAAATGTATAGAAGAAACTAAGGTTTGATTAATGTAGAGCACTTTATCCTTTACCATTTATTATTATTATTTACTAATAGTTAGTAATAGTATCATTAATTATTTACTTGTTTTCCTAGTCTTGACTAGTCTAGTCTCACTAGTCTTTAACATCTGCCGTGAGAAAGAAAGGTGACTTGCTGCATTCGATTCGCTTTCTCCCATCCACAACTGACAGAAGTCTTCGAGATATTCACCAATGGGTTCGCCTGCTGCTTGAGGATTTGCCTTTCATCATGAATGTCGTCAAATGCTGGTAAAGTCGATTATCGATAGAGTTTTGAGATAGCCGATGTAGAACGTTCCCATTTGAACATCAAGAAGTGGGCTTTCTCCGTAAAAGTCGGGTACCAGTTCTCCGACCGTTGAGTGATGAGAGGCTTGGTGAATCCGCTGAGGAATCGAACCAACGCGGTGCTCGTAATGTAGTTATTGCTATAGTGATTGACTGGTTTAATTTGTAATTTTACAAGCCGAATTACATAAATTTTATGACGCTGTTGATTTTCCGTTATCAAAAATTTTCCAGACTCCTTGATTAAGCAAAATTTTATGTGAGAATCGATCTGGTCGGATAGTATTTTCGTGTCGGTTTGGCTAATATTTAAGGATTCTGGTCTTCTCTTTTTACGAATGTCAATCAATGATTTCCAAAAGAGTAGCTTCACCATGTATGCCAGGGATACCCTTTCAAGTGCATTTAGGTCTTCACCACAGCAATCTCCAACCTTTTGTGGATCGAAGAGAGCTGTTTTCAGATAATTCCAATATCATTCTTCCTATCAGGTAGAGAGGTGGAACGCTGGGGTTTTCGCGGTAGGAGTTGAACCACGACCTTGCGTGCATTACTGAACGACGTTCCTACTTGCATGGTGTCTGCTTCCTTGAGATAGATAAATAGCAGAGTAAAAGGTTATGTGAAATATTATTTAAGCTTGCTTTATTCTTGTTAGCTGATGTTATTGTTATGTGCATTGTAGTGCTTACGGCTGTTTTTTACGGCAATCACAGCACAGGTCGCTAGTGAATGATTGGTTGGACTTTGTCAGCAACATTGAGCAACAGTTCGCAGTGGAAGCGGAACAGCGAAGTGAGATGAGCGTCGCCGAACGATTTCAGCAGCTCTACGAACAGTGGCTCTCCGTCGGTGCTTTTTAATCCTTAGTAACTTATTTCAATATCACCTAGTTATAACACAGAGCATATGACCTCTGAAAGAACCAACTGAATGAAAGAAGTAATTGAAGAAATTATTCTACCTTGCCACCGCACGGAATAAACTGACATCTGCACACTCAAAATTAGCCGATTTCCTGAATACGTTAGGTAATATCTCACTACGAAAACTACAAAGGAAAAAATGTGTCTAATAGGGTTTCTATGTGTTTACCAAGTTCCTAAATTCAGCAGCAAACAGATGAGATTCCATAACTGCCGCTTGCTCCAGTTCCGTTTTCGAATAATCTCTAGTTTTCTGCATGATTGAGCCGACACGGATTCGGCATAAAAACTTTTATTCGGCCAACGTTTCGGCGCCATCAACTTCTTCAGAACCGCGTTGATCAGAGTCGGTGGTCTACGGGTGGTCGTGGACTCATCGAATCAAATCCGCTGGAAGGAGCACAGCTCGACTGGTTAAATTTACTCAGTCCTACCCTTTTATACAGGACGGATGCTGGTCGATTTCGGCCTCCAATGTGATCTACATTGGGCGAACAACGCGTCCTGTAGCAGCCGGTGCTTTTTGCTAGCATGTAGCGCGAGAATGAATATCCTTGTCAGCTCAATCATACGCAAAACCGTTGACTATTGTTACCGATGTTTAATGAAAGTTGGTTTTAAGGTATTGATTGGCTTTGGTTTACTTACCGGCCTTTTCCAAACCTTAAAACGGTGTATACAAAAATATCGGCTTAAAATTAAAACACTTACGGTTTCACTCTAACCAATGTTGGTGACCTATAGAAGTGTTTAATAACGTTGATTTATAATTCGAAGCTGGTCACATCATCGCAATCAACTTGTGATTTTGTACTTTAATTTTACGAAGTTTATTTAGTGGAAGCCTCAACGAAAATTGCAGGGATTACAAGTAACTTCCTTCAGAACGATACTCCTTTGGCGTCGCAAGGGATGACATTCGTACATATATGTTCTGCTCCAACTTGGATATCATTTCATTTGAAATATTAGATATCGTGTTAACATAAAAATCGGTTTTGAGCGCAGTTTCGTTTTCTGCCACTATTCCAGCTGTTGCTCTCCATCAGTTGTCAGAAGAGGGAGATTGTCTGCGGAACAAATTTGTCGCCATCAATCTATTTTTGACATGCATTCTTCTTTGGTGCTTAAAATAAAAACTAGATTGTTAGATGTGTTAACTACGACGCTTTCGTTTACCTTAACTTTGAAAAATCTATGCCTAGATAAAGTTCTTAGCAGTTGTTTACCCTTCACCAGTTTACCCTTGTTTACCCTTCTACTACCTGTTTTTTTTTCATTTAGCAGGTATTTCCGCTACATAATTGCTGGCTTTCGGTAATGTTAGAAGGTGCCTATGAATCTGGAAAAGCAGAGCCGAATGTATCCATTACATCCAACTACACGACGAACACATAAATGCTTTTAAACTGCGTTGGATCTCCTAGCCGTCTCGGGACTAATGCTTAAATTTTTAGAAATAAAAAGAGGCTTTTTGATGTCAATAACCAGCTTTCTTTACCTTCAGGAGAAGGAGGATGCACAGGGAAACAAAGTAATCTTCGACCGTTTGGCACGACTTTATCTTACTTACTACGAAATTGAATGGTCTTCTCCGGCTAACGAGGTTGGAAATACCCAAAGAACAAAACTTTTCTTAACCATGCGACAATTTTTGTGCGTTATCGACTAAAACTGAGTTCTCTAGAATTTACATTCTGAAGCTATCTTTTTCTAAGAATAAGTTTCGTGTTTCCTTTCCAAACTGGGAATAGAAATGCGCTGTTATTTTGTTTTTGAAGACAAAATAGCCAGAATGAATATGCCTTGGTTATTCATTAGCGCTCTTTTTCATGGTGGTCCTCTTTAGCTGGCACTCCTCAACTTCGCTTACTGGGATGATGGTGGTAACGAACCACGCTCACTTACACTAAAGAAGAAAGGATTCTGGGATATCTTGGAGGATATCAAGACGAAAGTTCCGGTTGACAGAATCAAGCTGAATTCTGTTGTTAATCAAATAAAATATTCAGGTGAGAATTTGGTGTAACATCAGCACATAACGCACTAAGCTAGTTTTTTGACAACTGATTCTCGATCACTAGGGGATTTTAGAGGTTCAAAACATAACAGATTAATATAGGAGGCCTCAACTATATCATAGATCCCTTCTTTCGTTTTCACACATAGTTTACTCGGAGTTAAGTCGATCCATGCTTATGCTAGACGAAATTCAACCTGTAGCTTTACTTTTGTTTTTAAAATATGAGCTTTGAAGCAATGAGGTGGAAGAAATGCATTCCACGAGTCCCAGAAAAATCACAATTTACACAACATCTTTATCAACGACGATGAATTTTTCAGAGGAGGGTGTATCGTTGTACATGAGTAATGGGGAAGAACACCGATATAACCACGTGATTGTAACGTGCTCATTAGGTTACTTGAAGAAGAATCACAAATCGTTCTTCTGCCCACCACTCAGTTCTCGAAAAGCAGATGCTATCGCTCTTTTAGGTAAGTCACCATAAATATGCACATTCTGATGATAATGCATCAACTATCACAATGAAGCTGAGATATTTGCAAAACTCCGCACCGCAGGTATCTGCAGTGGGGAGCGAACGCGCTTTTGTCCTTTCTGGGGAGTAACACGTTCACCACCACACCATGCAGATTTTTCGTTTCGCCTGTGCTTTTGTCCTTTCCGGGGACTAACGCGTTCACCACCACACCATGCGGGTACTTCATTGGCGTGGATCCACGTGGATTATTTAGTGGGTAATTTATAGGAAAGGGTCAGTGTGCGTAGAAGATATTTTGCTTCCAATGCGATTGAAATGCAGGCATCATGATTGTTTGTTGAAGTTATGGAGGTGTTTGGCTGACTAGTTTGCTGTTGACGTGGGCTTTCGTTTCTCTGAAGAAAGCAAAATCCGCCGAAACGATAGCTATTGTGATTAAGTAATATCTCGTATGTGCTCACCAAATAGCGAATTGTTTACCAGTGCAGATCTTAATAGAAAGTCGCTTTTGGGAAATTAGTGCGATAGATACGAAGATTTCTTCCGCTATCTTTCTTATACAACGTCTTCCACTTGCCTGGGTTTTTCTTTTTGGCATCAAGATGCTTTATACGTTGCGAGAACTACATGTGATTTCTGGCTTAGGAAATCGGCCGTAATGTTAGCTGATCCTGGACCCCTGTTTCATGTGACGATTTCTATCTGAATTAAACCTAGTGGAAGGAATCTTGGGAATTTTCCTCGGAGGGAGAGCGGTTCGGGCCCGAATCGGGACTGATGAGGGAAAAGGATTGATCTGCAACTTTTCCGTTATCAATTCTATATTACGGTGAGATGTGATGCAGTCTTCATATTCGTTCACCAGGGCATATAGCAATATGTTATAACTGCACAGGACTTAACAGCACTTCTTAATACTAGTTCGCTTTTGAGCTACTTCCAATAGCTTTTTCTGCCCTTACCAATGTATATTCTGCTGCACGTTAGTCTCGTTCTTTTCTCAACCAATTTAGTGGTAATAGAAATGCGGTCTGCACTCTTTGTTTGAGGAAGAAAGTAAGGTTCAAAACAATTTTGTATTTCTTCGCCAAGCAGCTCGTTGTCTTTGGTCGCATCTTCCCTAATCTGCCAGTCACGTTTGGATAGGATTTCGTACATAATGTTTCTCTTTTATACAGGTTGAATTTTTTTCCTTGGTCGAGGACAAGAATTTTTTTGCAGCTTACGACTGAAAATCTTTGCACAAAGAACGCGACAAGACTAGCAATGTATCAAGTAACACCCTGTTGGAGCTATTGTCTATCTTTACATGTATCGTACCGTTAGGTGATTCCCATGTTTAGCGGGAATATTCTCTGCTGTGGAAGAATGGACATCCATAGAACAGCCATGCAATGTGATGGATAAGATTTCAACGAAGCAGTTCCCATTCTCAATCTTTTCCCACTTTAAGGTTTCCAATTCTGTAATCTCTTTCATTGGCCTATCTGTTTTGAAACGCTCTCCATCCTATTTCGTGAGCTTACTTCGCGGTTTTCAGCTCAAGTAACTTCCTACTTAGCGTGATATCCAGTCGCCTCTTGCTGGTTGGTTCATTGCCTGGCACCATAGACGAGACCGTTTAGTGCCTGGAATATCGAGGTTGATGTATTGCTGGTTGGGCAATTTGTAATTCCCTGATAGCATGAGCTAGCCTAGCTAAGGCTCTTTTGGGTATTCAACACAATGTGGTTCTGAGAGAAGCATTGTTTCCGTACCAGTTCATCCAACCAGATGATTACTGGAAATTGAAATCTTCCATAAGATCGATTTTTTGCTTCAAATATATAAATATGAAGAGTAACGTAAAATTTTTCTCGTCCATATTGAGTGTATTTTGTTCGTCCGAACCTGAACTCATCATTTCGTTCTGACTATGTCGATATCAATCCTGTTAACCGCAGTGTCAAGTACAGAAATTTACCAAAATTCCTATCACTGTATTGTAAAACATTGCTACGCTCCTTTTATACTTCCAAGACCTCTTGGGATATCCAGTCAAACTGACATTTTGCCTCGCTTGCAGCTGCACGTTTAAACCTCTCCAATGAATTTTCGATCATTAGAAATTTGTTATTCGGATGAATGGTGAATGTTGCAATGTACGTCTAAAGGTTGATTAACGCTACTAACTTCAGCTCTACCTTCGTGGACTGAAAAATATGAAGGAAAGGCTTTTTTCTCTGGTATATACAAAGTGATTTTTCGATTTCGCAAAAAAAAAGCCAAGATGAGGCAAGAAAGCTTGAAGGGCAGTGCGAGTTTTGTCCGTTCACTAGAAGTCAGACTAATTACTTGCAGGTTTCGGAAACATGATGAAGGTCTTCTTGGAATATTCGGCACCATGGTGGCCTCACGACGCTAATGCGATTGCGCCATTGCAGTCGAGTAGCCCGCTGGCTGAGTCGTTTCCGATGTTGCAGCCACTTCATTGGAATAACAAAGTCCAAGAAATCATTTTTATGAAAGATTTGACGTTTTTATAAGCTCTATAGATAACTAGCAACCACTCTGTCCTCCTCACCTATATAACGTGGAATAGAAGAATTTGCAGCCTTGTGATTGGGATATACGAAATGCACGACGAAAACAGGCAACGATGAATTACGGATTGCTACGTCTTCGCTTCTTATGGAAAGAGCCAACCACTGCAGTGTTTAGTTATTCCACAGTCATAAACTTAAAAGCGTGCCCACGGAGTCACCGATAGTCACCGGTTGATACATACTAGAGCGATGACCTTAGTTTTCTTGTTATTCAAAAGATAGCATGTTTTTAAAACCAAAAATTCCTGCATACTTCACGGACTATGGCAACGAAGCGTAATTACAATGAAAAAGCGAAAATCATTCTTTTGCTTGAAAAATGGTAAGGCATATGCACCTACAGCTAAGCAAAACAACAAGGTCAGCAGACAATACCCTTTAGAATATAACCGATTTATCAAAGGACCTGGACACAACATAAGACGTTTTAGATCCTCGTAGCATGGGTGTCCGGAAAAGGTCCAGGCTTAATCAGCGAGCTCAGCGATCAAAAATTAATCGAAGGGCTTACACATCACCTACGAGGAGCGTTCGGTGACCAGACAATACCTCTTCCAATTAGGATATTCAGGTTAGATTTCGAACAGCTACATTCAACAGGTAATTTTGTTTAGTAATTCACTGTTTTCTTGGTGAACATACTCAAGATTGTTATTACATCAATTATTCATTCAAAACAGCCGAATTATACAATTGTGCATTGGGCAACTTAAAGTCAAGCGGCATATTCCACTAGGCATGCACATGAGAGGATGGCACAACTAACAAGTAAAAGTCACTATCTTCGTATAGGAATTCAAAACATCGCCGCATAAAACTCTTGCAGTGTTTTGGATTGATTTCAGAAACCCAGAAATGAACCACAAGGAGTGCGTTGTGATCACGCGTACCCCTGCCATATACCTTTGGCTGACTTGAACCGAGCTAGGAACATTCCTCATCCATGTCTCAGTGGAGCGGCGCTCCACCAAACTAGGTCACAAAGCGTGTTTGAAAGAAACTGCTTACTATGTGAATAGAAATTTATGTACTAAATTCTATTTGCTGAGGTTATGAAAGTCTTTAACTGAACAGACTGCGTGCCAAATCGTACTTCCGGGCTCTGAATACCGTAATAACGCACCGCTGGAACATTAGTAATTGTCAGTGAATAAATACTGTAATAACAAGCTCCTGTTTGTTCATCAAGAAAACAGTGAATCATTGTCGATTGCCGAGCCTAAAAGAAATTCTGTCCTATGATTTGCTACATGAAATCCTGGTTATTGTTGGAAAGTTTGCACCAGTTTCATCTAGACACCTTATTCTGTATCTCGTCATTTTTACTAGGGATTTTGTATTAAACAACCAACATGAAATATGGGGGTAGTAGCAGCGCCAGGCTAACAGCAACTCGAAACTAGCAATGAACTGAATTAGCTTTTAACAATGTCCTCATAGACACAACTGGATCACGGATCCGCTGGTGAGAGGCAGTTACTCTTACCTGACACCCGAATCCGCCAAATTCGTGCCAGATGTATTCGAAACTATGGCCGACCCTATCAGTATAGGCGACAAGTGAGTTGTTCTTGAAAGGTTTATTCCGCAAGTTTAATTTTGAAGCCATTATCGGTACCATTTTGAAAGTTCAATGTATGTGCAAAGGAAAAAGGATAGCACCTTTAGACTGTTTTGTGATAGATGGAGCCGAATACACTACTAGACATATTTGAAAAGTCGACCATCATTTAACCTCGACACTATTAATGGAAACCATGCAGGGTTATTAATCCGACACGGTTGATGAAAGCAAAGTTTATGTGGATAACGTTTCGTCACTTCTATACAGCATATATTCTTTCTCTGATAAGGTTTAATTAGCTAAGATTAGCTTACTTCTAGACAGTTGCTAATTTTTGCAATAAGTTAATATACAACTTAACAATTTCTTCGTTATATTTGGTCAGTGCCAGAAGAGCAACTTGTGGAAGAACAGGTGGAGCCGGAATTAAAGAAAAAATCTGAATTTTAATGCGAATAAAGAAAATGTTCGAAATTAACAACCATAGACACTGCCATCTTAGCGTATCCATGTCACCCAACTTTTCCTTTTCTCAGACTTTGGCGCCTTTTTGATGAAGAAAAAACACACTGCTAAAAGCTGCTTCTATTGAAAAGGTTTTTTTGAAAATGTTGAACCGTTTCCTCTAGACGGTTTATCATGCTGAGAGGTGTTCCTGGATATCGTGGTGCGACGTACAGTAGAGGTATTCGTCACCACAGCAGAGTCTCCCAAGCTGAGGAGTCCGTCGTTTCCACCAGGAAGCCCAGCTAAGCGTAAACCACTATTAGGATCTACCACAGTCCGGGTATCAAATTAGTTGCATGGTCGTAAATCTCCCTTTGATCCATAGGGACTGTGACTACCCGTCGTGGTGACGACCTGAGGCAGTTTGGCCAGGCTGACCTCGAGATTCCAGGGAACTGTAATGGCTAGACCAGAAAATCTCCGGAGAATGGAGATCATGCTGGGGCTCGCACAACCAGTAAAGAAGGGCCACCCAAATATCCAAGTTTAAGCTGTTCTTTTCAGGGATTGGTCGAAATTTTAACATGTTGATTTCGAAATCCAAACATTTAAAAAATGAATTTGTGCACAAAACAAACAAATGAAAGGCTTATTGAAGCCCATTTCCCCAGTAGTAAATTTCTCACGTTCTCTTCAAAAGCATAAAATAACCAATTTAAGACCGATATTATGCTTCGCTGGAGAGCACACGCACGCGACAATGTACCAAACGACGATCGGAGCATATGAATCAGGAGAACGGGAAGCCTATCGAATTATCGACTACCTCACTGTTAAAAAGCCTAAATAATGTGAACATCTGTGCCTATCGAGGAATCCAAATTTGTTGTCATGTCACACCTTAAGATGCTGCAATTCTTGTGCCTTAATGAACAATGTAGAGAGTAGGCATCTCATTAGCTTATGTGTAGTATGATATAGTATGCATATCCATATTAAAGTTCTGTACAACTAGCCTTAGAGTATAATGTCAAATAGGAGATTCAATTATGACATCCTATTTTCTTGGCCAGAGCTCTCCTGCCCTATTCACGCGGGTTATTTCCGTCTGTAGTATTCCTTCTTTTATGGATTCTTAATCACTCAAGAATTAAAATTACGTCACCCCTCAACATCATTTTTCATTTGTTCTTACTCCGAAACATGTTGTGAACCTAGAAGGTTGAAAGCGTGCAGAAATCTAAACCCGTGAAAAACTACCACGCGATTGGATAAGCCATTCCAGCCACACGGGGCGCCTATGGCGCAGTGGTTGGAGGCGCCACTACGACACGCATGTGAAATGCGCCCATGGCCCACCAAGTCATTCAATGCATGTCTGGCCATGTCTACCAAATCAGTGTTTTGTCCTCGTAAAGAAATTTGGCACTGACTTGCCGACCGGAAAGTAATTGAGCGCTTGACTTACCCTTGGGGCGAACTTGAGCCAGGTCTCGATCCAGTGTGTATCGCACAGGGACTCTAACCACTGCGTACCCGCCCCCACAGAATTTTTAAGCTGCCAAAATCTGCAAGGGCTACTTTAACACACTGCTGTAATATAACGCCAGGATTGACAACTTTCTGAGTTTTTGACACGTGTTAGTTAATGTGACACCAACTTCACAGTGGCAAAGATTTCGGTGGATTATTTCTCCCGCAGAGTTGTCTTTATGCATTCAATCACCTCCAACGATGCTTAATGAAGTCGAATGCATGGCGCATCCCACAGGGATTGATCAACGCCGAGAGCTTTATCCTTTATTCCAGCCACACACTTCGCACTAATAAAATCAGCAAAGCATGCAACAAAAATTATAGGACATAAACATCGATAGTTGCCTAATTCAGTTCAAATGAATAGCAATCTATGAGATCACTAAGATGTATAAGATCCCTTCCGAAATCACCCTTGAACAATGCGTTTTCCTTGCTTTAAGGATATTTTTGAATCAAGATATACCTTAGCATTTCGATAAATTGTGAAAAATATTACGGCTACCGTACTAGTTTAAAGAACACTAAGTATAACTTCATGGAAAAGGGCTACTGATTGCTTTCTTGCTCCTGACACTCGAACAGTGAAACCGCGCCCCTTTGTCTGCTCAGAGAAATATCTAGCGGAATGGTAGAAGTGGAACCTAACTGTAACCACCGAAAATAGACAATGTATGATAAAACGTAATATTCATGCTTCGAATAAAAGCCACGACCAGTCTTGAGCAAAACAAAATTAAAAGACATGCAATCGTACATGTAATCATTGCTTCACTTTGTTCACAACAAACTAGCAGAACGTTAGAATGACCGAATTCAACACGTTATGCGAACATAACAATGTCAAAAGTGAGATAACCAAGGATATATAAGTAATTCAACAGAAAAAACTTCGCTAGAGACAGAGACAGTAAAGAGAGTCATCAGAAAACAAATGAAAAACAAAAGATTTCAGCTACGATATATAAAACACTAAGGCAATATCAAAATTTGTCATAGAGTTCACCAATCTCCATCGACATCGGACGACTTGTTTAGTTCACCGGATTTGTCGTTATTTTCTAAACAACAGATAAACGGCAGGGTTTCAACGTATATTTACTGCAAGTCGTTGGTAATGGGGATCGTGTGATAATATGTAATGAAAAACAATAGAAATGCAAGGCAAGAAAAACAACTCAATTAGTAGCATGTA
>MQTX01000210.1:144512-176305 GCA_009735665.1 Angiostrongylus cantonensis
AATCACATCGATGGACATTTAATAATTTGCAAAAATCGTTCTTCAGACGAGTTTCCTCTCTTGGTGAGATTGTTGTTGCTGAGGGGGAAGTTATAGTATCTGCTACCGAAGAAACTGCTTGCATATGAGAGCGTTCACACATTTTTCGAACTACGCAGACAGATTTCTAGAAAATCAACGTGCTTCAACAACTCCAGCCTGCTTAAATAAGAGCAACATGTATAGAAATGGCCAAGAACTGGATACCAAAAGCTGAAAACGCAGGGTTTACACCTGTAATGGTTTTCTTCATTACATATAACAGTAATGATTTCCCAAAAATAGCCCAAAACACAAGGAAGAATGCAGAGTATATCCAGGATCAGAAAAACGCCATTTTGCATGACTAACCGAGTAGTAACCTAGAATAATCAGATCTCCGTTCGTTTCTCAAACAAAGAATCCAACCTAATTAGTGTGTAATTTTGCACTCCATCAACAGTTACGGAGTCATCCTGCTCCTTATCGAGATATTCAGAGTTAGAAAAATCACGTTCAAATAGTGTTCCAATCGTAGTCTCTTCGGGTTCCCAATCCTTTGGGGCGCGCTTCTTCTCTGCAAAAACTGAGATAACATTTGAAACAATCACATATTTAACGTTTATCAAGACGACGAAAGTCAACATTGTCGGAAACGGAAGTGACTCAAAAGAGAAATAACGTAGCAACGCATTAAAACTGAAGCATTTTCTTTCTTCCACAATGTTTTAAAAAACAATAAGAAGCTACTAAAATTCAATAATATTAGAAAAAGGATTAGAATTAGGCTTGAAAAGGATACGAAAGGGGTTGAAACTAAAACTGGCGGTAATTTTTATGACTAATTGAAAGAATAAGAAGAAATTTCTCTAACGACAACTTCAAAGTCCACAAGCGTTCGGAGTTTGATCCTAACATACTAAATCCTTTAAAATTAAAAAATGCACGCCCAAATAATGCGGAGGAAATTGTAAAGAAAAATGCAACTAAATACCAAGCATACAAAATCACATAGAAACCAACCACTTGTCTCGTTCCAGGCAGGAGCACCAAAGCGCATTACATTTCTCTGAAATCACTGCTATTGATACCACAATAAAAATGGCCTACGAGAAAAATAATTACAGCCATGCTTCTGATAAGCCTGATCGGAGTTCACATTTAAAATCTGGTCCTGAATTCCTTTAATTCTAAACCCAAAACCAACCTGTGAATTGAAATTGCGTCCGAATTCCGATCGTCCTCCAAACGTGTTTTCACCACTGCTATCCCAATCATTAAAATATTCTTGTTCATAACCTATGAAATCAACAATTCAAAGCCTTATCAGAAATGTTAAAATCTGATTTATAAACGCTTAAAAACCAACGCCTAGATATCGTTGGTTGTCGCGTGAGAGGAAAAAGGATTTTCGGTTTTAAGTAACTAAACTGTTACAGGAATTGAGGAATTAAGAGGTTCTATGCAAAGGACTATTCTCCACCATCCAATTAGTGTGCAGAAATTTACCGAAAAATTTTATTCTAACTCTAAACTTGTTCAAAATTCAATTACATAGAATGATCTAAAGAGTTGATCAACGGAAATCTCTATAAAAGTGCGTATTCGAGGGAAAGCATTGTGTTCCGCTCTACAAGTTCTCACTCGCTCAATCGTTTCCTTGCTTTTATCCGCAATAATTTGATAAAGTCCACTATAAGATATGACCTGTTTAAAGTCGAAAGACCCAGTTGTCATGAAATGAAGACCATGTATGAGCGAAAAACAACTCACACTGGCCACCTATACCCATTACATCTTAGTTGAAATAAGCAAATGTTCAACCGTAAAAGCTAATTAAAAGCTGGCCAAGCAGTGTCTATGTTAACAAAAGCAATTATAGTGCGAATAAAGGTGCCGAATACTAATATACAGCTTGAAAACAACTAACGTTGACGTTGCCCAAAACGACTGTCTTCTCTACGTGAGTCGTTTCCAAACGTGTCTCCTGAAAGTGTATTGTTTAGTCGCAAAAGGAACTCTGCATTTGTTAATTAAGCAAGAAAAAGTCTTAAACTGATTAATAGAAAAAAGCGAATTAAAAAAGTGAACTGCTCACTACCTTTTCTAAAGCACTCGGGCGAACTACTTCTTTTAAAGCCTTCTCTTTCCATAGGAGAGTATTGCCGACGTGTGCGACTGTAATCGACTCGTTGACCACCGTAACTAGTTCGATCTTTCCCGCCGCGATCCCAATCAAAGGCTTTATTTTCATCATAGGTGTCACGACGGTCATGACGAAGATTGCCGCTGACTCCAAATCCAGGGCGGCTGAAACCGCCAGATGTATTCGTAGCGGAACTTGCACCGACTTTCCGATATCCAAACTCTCTGCTACCGATTGCACTTCTAGCAGATTCATATCCATCTCTAGCAAAATTCTTATTCTCCATCGTGGGAACGAAGCCTCGTGGTTTTTCCTTGAATTCGAAACTATCATCATGTGCTGGGTAGCGTTCACGATCAACTCTATCTCGCCTAGTAGCGCTTCCAAAACTCCCTTCAGAGTAAAAACCACCACGTTTGTCTCTTAAAGGTGCATTTTCGTTGTTGTGAAATCCTCCAAATTCACATCCGTACTCAGTGTTACCGCGATTTCTCGTGCGGGATTCGCTGAATTGAACGAAACATAGTGATACTGCAAAAAATGAGAGAATATTGCTTCACTACGACATCTTTTAACACATTCTCAAAAATAGTTGTAGTTTAAATGTGGTTGCGTATTGGAAGTACACTTAGATTTTCACTATACGCGCTTGCCCATGGTCGTGTTGTTTACATACGTATTAAACATACACGCAACAACACCTAATTTTTAGAAACTGTTAAGTGGAACGAGACCTGATACCAATGACAACGAACTGGGAACGCCCTAGCGCCATAGCAGTATTCTACCGAGGATCGACTCGACCAACATTCGGCAACAACCATAAAGTATATTAAAATCCAAAATCAGTTGTCGAACGCATTCGCAAAATCCGAAAAACCGAATACGTGACGATAAGTCACGAAAAAAAAAACTAGAAATGAAAAAAGAGAAATCTCCTAGGACTTGAGTTGTTGGATTGCACCTGAGTGGTCAACTAACGTTTTATTTCTGCTCCTTTATTTACATTAGGTCAAATTTTCTTCAATTGGTGCAATACCATGCGTATCTCATTGTGCGAATCCCAACAGTTCTTGGATTCCATTGGTATCCTCTCATCCACCAACTACGAATATCTTCGAACTTCTTCTTCACATGTGCGTTCGACTTTACTTGATAATTTTCGTCTTCTTTATGAATGCTGTTGAATGCCCGCCGAGTTTATTCTCTGTGTACTCCTAAGACAGCTCTGCTAGGGCGTTTTTCGTATGAAGATTAGATTCGCTCATGAGCAGTAAAAGATGTTGCCGCCGCACAAGAAGAAAAAGTATGTAAAACTGGGAAATCTTAAACAAAATCCTTTGCCCATATAAACAGCACATTAGACTCGACCAAAGATACAAGTTACTCAACGAATAGCTTGAAAGTCGCGCCGAACACGTCTCTGTATGATAAAAATATCTGGATCGAGTCTCTACCACCAGCAACGAGAAATAATGTTATTTCTTCGAGAAAAGAGGAAAACTGAGGCTTGATTTCATTATAATACACCTAACAAGTCTGATTATAAATACCAGCATACTCTGCCACGACCACTTACAAAACAGACAGACGTGTTTGCGGGTTCCGAAGAGGATCTGCATCTGAACCCGAAAGGAATTTATGGAGCACGGAATGGGCGTCTCGACTATGCTGTAACAGCGAGTGTGTTCCAACCTAACTACCGCCATAGAGGGCCGCGCCAAAATATAGTTGAAAATATGTTGTGACTCGCACCATTCCTTAAGGACCGGACCACCATCTAGGTATTTTTCCTCTGCGTATTTATACGGAATTTCGACATTTCTGAAACACGTGTACATCTTGTGCGTAATGAAAACAGCTCGTGTGTCATCCACTTGACAGATTAAATAAACAGTGAACAATTTTAGGACACAGAGCTACATTCTAATAGGCGGAGAGTTTTTAGGGCATCGACCAGTACCTATTACCTGATATGTTGATCAAGAGGCTGCATTAAGCCAATATGTTCCACATAAGCACATTCTCATCTCCAAACCCTAAAGGATGCATTGGACGAAGGATGTGTTAACGAACGCACAGTTCAACGATGGTTCGAAAAATTTCGTCACGTCGAATTCGACTTAGAAAGTGAGTGAGATCACGGACGTCCTTTGCTTTGAACGACGATGAGTTGAAGATTTTGGTGAAAGCAGATATATGGACAAATGTTCGAGAGGCTCCAGAAGAATTTGGTGTGGACATTGTTATGGAGTATTTAAAAAGATTTTAAAGGAGAGACAACGTCGACATGGGGATGCTATTCGCCTTCAATGATTCTTCTCCATGATAACGTGCGTCCACACGTCGGTTGCACTACTGACACTTCAAAGGTTGAACCAGCTCAGCAACGAAAATAGCCCTATTAACTATACTCTGCAGAGTTCACGCCTACCGATTACTATTTGCTCAGCATCTCGACAACTTCCTATATGAGAAATGTTTCAGGAACTAAGCCGAGACGAAAATTGCCCGAAATGACTTCGCTGTTCTCGTTGGCAACAGCTTGTATATCTTGATTTTATTTCGATTACTAGTGTTCATTCCGAACTGGATATGCCTCTTGAAAGATAAAAGGAAAAGGATAAAGCATTTAGCTCCGAGCATTATCAAGCATTCTTAAGAGGTGAGTGAACGCCTATTACGTCGATACAGTGACGTGCGGTGGCCTACCGAAGTACCGAGTCAGTGCTGCTATCCTACCAGACAAGTGTGGCACCAATACGTTGACCGCGGAGATATGGGAGCTTTCATGAGCCCGTGTGACCGAATCAACGACAACTTGTGTATTACAAGGTACCACAACTCCTGCATTACATACCTCTTACTTCAACTCACTGTAAGCACCTCAACTGTTTTGAGATATCTAACGAAAAATTTAAAGCCGAGAAAGCCCCACAAATTGATGAGGCACGAAATGAATGACAATCGAAGAAATCGTCGCTTTGAGGTATCGTTGGGGTTTCCGTGCAACCATAAAGATGTGTTTCTCGTCTCCGTTTTGATGTTCAGTGAGAAATGGATCCTCTTTGATAACAAGCGACGATCGGCTCAATAGCTGGAGCGCGATGATGCAGCACTACGCACGCTACGCAGCACTTCCCAAAGCCGAAATTGCACTAAAGGTCATTCTGGCCACTCAATGGTTTTCCAACGTCTTAAATTTGGCAAAACGATTAGGCAGTGAAGTACATCCAGCAACCCGACGCATTGCACCATATTTTAGCGACGGTGTTCCGCATTTGTCAATGGCAGGAGAAACGAGCGGCACAGTTCAAATTACCGACGATGCAATACTCGGTCGGACTGAGGTATGCCTCAACTCGAAGCATCAACACTACTAGCCCAACTTCTCGCCTACCCACTACCACTTCTTCAGGAATCTTGATACCTCGTTCTACGAAAAATACTTCAGAAGGTGACTCTAAAACTACATTCGACTTCATCGCCTTTAGAAGTCCGGAACCTTACGCAATAAACTCGCCTCTCGTTGGCAAAAAAAGGGCAAGCTTTAATTATTCTATTTCGATTACTGAAGTAGTTCAGCTAAGATATGCTACTTCGAAAAGCAGGTTGAAATCGTTAAAGGAAGTTTCGGAACCAAAAAGACTCTTCAGGTTGTCATTGACGCAACAGTAAGATCACCAAACCTTTCCACCGACAATCTCTTCCATATGAATCCAAGTGGAAGCTTTCTAATATTAGAATGGAAAACATTCTAACGGCTTGAAGATCTTGCTGCTGACTGTGGACATTTAAACACGTTTATTGAAATAGAAGCATACAAAACGATGATGAACCCTCTAGGATTTCAAAATTTGAAATTTACTTCACCCATTCACTAATCCACAATATTATGAAATTCACGTTCAAATTTTAAACTTTTAGAACATCAAACCGTTAGTGGACTTCCAGACGACCTAACAAACTTTCCGAGTTTTTAGGAAATGGCTAAACATATCATAACATACCTATGCGTAAGCCCTCCTCCATCTGAGCTGCGTTCACCTAAACACAGTGCTTATTGGCATAACACTCGAAAACACTTGCGCACATAAAAGCCATACCAGTTAGCACTTTGAATGAAAACATTACCTCGAGAACTCGAATCCATTCTTTGTCCAAATGCAGGTACAGGATTCAGGTCTGCATTATCCCCGAAGCCCATTGTGAAACGAAAACGAAGAATTAAAAAAAGAAATTAAAGATAAAGAGAAACTTTATTAATCGTAACATTCGGACCAGCAAATCAAGAGGTATGACTGATTTCATGACAGAAACCTTTTGTTGAAATGAAAATTGCAAACAAATTACGAATTTTTTTTTCATCCGATAATGAAGCTGGACTATCTATAGTGCTTGAGCGTGTACGACAACATACTCCATACACAAATCAACCATACCAATATAACACGTTATGTACAAAATTGTGGCTGCACATTCACTAAATCCATGTCAAACGTGGTTATCTAAATTAACAATCGCCACAAATCAACGAGACTCTACAAACTCTTTGTACATCTTAATAAAAGATAACTGTTATCATCCAAAAATGTTGCGTAAAGTATAAAGATATCTATACTTTATAAGTACAAAATAAAATGTGAAGATCATAAAAACAACACTCCACAGTCCTTTCTTTGAAGAAAATCACATAAAACAGCACAATAATCCTTTCCTAAGCAAATCACATTCCAGTTTATTAGTTTTCAGAACTTCGACTGTGCTCAGCTTCATTTGCGTTTTTGCTTCTAAATGGAGTGGTAACTTTCGGATCTACATTAGGTATATCAAGTAGTTCATCTTTTCGGCCATTCGATGACTGTTGCGCACACTGTTCCTCACATGTGGTGAATTCACTGCTTCTTGGACTCTATTGCATGGTAAGAATGAAGAAACAAAGAGTATAATTGAAAGATATTCCAAGATAACACTACCTGAGACGTGATTGGTGCATCGAGAGAGTCAATTTTCTTATCCAACGCTTCAAATTCACACTCCTTTTTCAATATACTGACGATGGACGCTATCTGAGCAGCAGAAAGCTTCACATCTCCGTGCTTCTCAAGTAGAGATATCACCTGAAGAAATAATTCAATAAAGATCTAATTTAAAAAATTAGGATAATATTCTGCTGAACAGATAGGGTTGGTACCTACTAAAGAAAATAAAACTTGTTTGATAAATGAAAATGTGCTAACGCAATCTCTAAATACATGTTGGGCAGGTGCGTTTCGCGCAGTAGTCGGAGACGCCCTGCAACAAAAACATGGCATCGATCCCCGTGTCAACGGCCCACTAAGCCTTCCAACCCTCCGGGGTGGCAAATTGGTAAGAGATTGTCTAGAAGGATAGCATCACTCTCTTGATACATCGGTAGGCCACTGCGAGTCATTGCAAAGACCAGATATGCATTCATTCACTTCCAACGGTGCTTAATGAAGTTGAATGCACGGGGTAGCCCTCAGGGATTGATCGATGCAAGAGCCTTATCGTTTTTCTCCTTTGCCTGTATTAGTCTTCATGGTTGTTCCCATTGATTGAATTTATGGAATCAAATTTCCACTTCACTTCTCTTAGCTGTTATGGTCACATAAAGACCGCAAAAGAATTAAACACGAACAACAGATGAGTTGTAAAAATGCGTTTTCGGAAACTAGAGAAAAAAAGACCACGCGACCATTTTAAAGCTAAACTATGCTCGAGAAACTCACCTCCAACATGAGATCACCATCAATAAAGCCGTCAGCATCATGATCAATGCTCAAAAGAAGTTGCTCAACTCGATAACGCCTTTCGTCGATTTCTTTAGAAGACTCGCCATCAGCGAGACTTGATTGCAGTTTCGTTAGAGAATCAATCAAGTCTCGAACGCGTACCTTTCTGTCCCTGAAACATTGAAGTCATCACTGAAAACAAATTTTATACCGTGGACCTTCTGGTAGAATAACAATCACAAAAGAAAAGGCTAGATACAGGAAACATTTCCAGCTAAAACAAACGACCCAGAGTATTTCTTTTTTCTGTATTTTTGCTGATGAAGATTTCCAGGCTTAAATGATTAGTGTTGAGTTTCTACAACGAGATTAAATTTTACGCTACCATGATAAACTCGACTGAAACTATAAATGCCACCAAATGTGACAATACGTGGCGGCTAAAATGCATTGAGTTCCGATTATTCCATGGGAAAATGATGACCGCTTCCAAATATGAACTAACATCTCATTTCATTTCACTTCAAATTTCACTAGTAGGAATAAAAACTATTGCATTATACCAGTGTTTGACTAATACGACAGACATTCTCTTCTACTAGAATGAAATTCTGATCATCAGAGACTATGCACATTTTTGCTTCAATTTTTCCGCCAAGGATTCTACTCTAAACATAAAAGAAAACAAACAAGCGGGATTTAATGCAGATACGTTGGTGTCTCCTAATGTGTCATTTGCCCTTTCAGGTCACGATTTGCCTTGTAAACTTAGCTTTCGGTTCAATTATTGTAAAAACTCTGATCCTGAACATCCAAAATTTCCTACAAAAAAAATTACGTAAACAAATAACACGATCCCATAGCTCTTTTATCCCAACTCCTCAAATGCTCTAGTAGTCAAGAAATCACTTTAGAAAAACCGGCACAAGGCGTTATGAGGTCAGGAAAATGCCACATTTTCGGGCAATTAACATACTTTTGGAGTTCCAAAAAAGATCTGACTAACCAAATATAGCCGCTGTTCAACTTCTAAATCAGCACTTGCAAATAAGAAACAACGAATATTACACCACAACAATGAGCATTAATCATTTCGTGGAACTATAATTATACCTACTGGATAATATCACGGATATAATTATGCCTACAGGATAATACCACGGATCTCCCTCACATGAGTGATCCCGAGCCTGTCAGTCGCGAGGCTACGTGGCGCATCCTCAGGTGACGGAGAGGGGTTAATCGCGGACCAAAATCGACATTTCCTTCCCTGAGACGCAGATGGATACAGGGGATGGACTCCGTGTTTCTGATACGCCGATCTGGCACATACTTTCTGTACTTGCTAGGCGTATTCATGCATGCGTGTGTGGGTGCGTTCTCGCTTTATGCGGATTGTATTGTACGAGTCAATTCGGTTAAAAGCCAGTAAATTCACACTAGTCATGAGAAAACAGACTAGTGTTACCTCATCTTCGCGCTTTTTCTCCATCTCTATAGCCTTCTCCTTTTCTATTGCTTCTTCAATTTGCCTAATGAGATTAAGTCTCTCCTTATGATCCACTTGACCACCCTCCATTTCGGTTAACTTCTGACGAGTGCTCTCAGCGATACCTTCAGATTCCATGATTATTGTTGAACAAGGAAACATATGGATTGGTAATAAAGAATAAAAACAGAGAGGTCGAAATATCTAAACATTTCTTAAACTATTTGTGATACTTTTTCGAGAACTAAAATGGCTCCGGACTACATCTACGGAGACTCTTCTTAAATCAGAAAATAAAAACATCAGTAAAAAGAAGAATTTAAAACTTTCATTGCAAACATTGCAGCCGCCAATATCATCGGCATATTCGGGCACCATCCTGCCCTCAACGACGAAATCTTGCTCGCTCAATCTTTGCACTGTTCGAAGTTAAAAACGGAATAAAAAATAGGAAAGTCATTGTTAGAAAATATGGCGTTAACACTAGCCGTATTTAACTAACTAAACTGGGGCACGTAGTTCACTGGCTAGAGGGGCTTTGGGATATATATGATCGCTTGATCTTCCACGCACAAGGAAAATCAAGCGACTAATAGACCCTCCGTCGACCAATGGGTTCTAAACTTGTTTTAGAGGACTGCATGGTGCAGATCAGTATCACACTCTTCAGTCCTTTTCCAAAATGGAAATGTTCACTATGAGCCAAGAAATGCTTGCTAAAGCTGAGAAGGTACGTTGTTTTCGAGCAAATATGTGTTGAACCCAAAAAAGCTCAGGGCAAAAAAAGCGAAGAATTTAAGCAGATTAAAATAATCATTTGACAATAGAAGATAGATAATTTTTAAAAGAAAAATGACCCGATTTTGCAACAATTTTCTCTGCCTATTTATCTCTTTTGCAAGCTCACATAACTGCAAACAAAACATGCCTTCTGGAAGATTTTGTACCATAGCTTTCAATCTGTCTGTAAAAGAGATGTCTTCTGGTAAGTAGAGAGCTCTCGAAAGAAGTAGTAGAGACGGCGGTACTTTATCGCTGAGCGACAATTCGAGCCACTGTTTCAGCTGCAATAATTGGTCCTTTATCTTGTTTGTGAGTCATTCGTTAACTTTCCCATACAAGAATTGCATACATTATACATTAGTACTGGAGATTTCTAAGCAAAACGGAAATCTGCATTATTATTGTTGCTATTATTACTATTTGTTTTATTTGATTTCATTCGATCCTGCTTCACTTCTACTGTACGGATCCCAGCACTTCCCACATTCGGTTCGTTTCCTCGCATCCACTGTTCACGAATATCTTCCAACTTTTACGTGTCGCTTCGGTTGCTCCTTGAGGAATTTCATTTTATCTTGTATGTCATAGAATGCAGGTCGAGCAATTCTCCCTGGAGTCCTAATATAGCCGGGCTGGAGCGTTCCCAATTGGATTGCAGAGAGCAATTTTTTCCCAGACAAGTCCGGTACCAATTTCCTGACCTCGGAGGGATTAGAGGCTTGGTTGGGCCGGCGAGGAATCGAACTAGCACCATGCTCGTAATAACGGACATCACTACCACTGTGCTATCCTCCCTTTAATATTACTATCGTTAATATTATTATTATCACTGTTACTAGCACTTATTATTATCATTATTATTATTATATTATTATATTTATTATTAGCAACGGTGATACCAAATCAGAAAGTATTATTTCCTGAATACTTTGAGCACATAAGAAAGAAGCAATGTAAAACAAGTTTTTTCAAACAGTAAGTGCACAAACAAGTGTGCATTTCACCGTAGCGAATGTTCATTTAAGTGACAAAACTAGAACAATAGAGTTCGGTTTCCCATTTTTTCCACTTCGTTGTTTTATATCTTTTAAAGGAAATTACAGCTTTACAACGGTGTTCATCATTGAGAAAAAATCAAAAGAAGTAACAACAAATATCATTTTGTTATAGTGAGGAATGCAGTTTTTCTATAGAGCCAGTAATTGAGGAAACGCAAACCTGAAGGCAGATATAATTTCAACAGTAATAATAACAATAACAATCTTATTTTTGAATAAATACCACAAAATAATTGTTTCTACCCAGCACCGCCTGTTGGTAGGTCCCGAAAGTTTCAGAAAGGTAAAAACGACACCAGGCAGGTTAGTGGAAGAAACGATTATCGACTGATTAGGTGACTGACAATGGAAAAAAATGTATTGGTAAAGAGCTTACTTGATATCGTAATCTATCCTCACTTAGTCCAATAGCTCGCATTCCTCTAGCACGACACGCCTGTTGCAAGTCAATTGTGCTCAAAGCATCGACACCACCTTCCGCTGCTATTTGCTGAATACGAGGTAGAACGCGATACAAAAAAAAGATTGTTTGGCAAACTTTTACAAACATATCTCCAGCTGAATAAGCACATACCTTATCATCAGTCCTCAACTCACGCAATTTCAAATTTAACTGAAAACGAAGGATCTCTGGACTACCAAAGGGTTGAATGTTCATCAGACGACACAGCGACCTTAACATACAGGATATAGGTAAACGCTTCGTGTTGACCATTTCCTTATGAACTCTACTCGACATCATTAAGCATATTCAATGACTTGATGTGGACCCATTGACATGTCAAGCTATTTTTATCACTCTAAACAAGCCCAGTGCAAATTTTCAGACTCCTAGGGGACATGGAACATGATTTCCAGTGAAAGGGTATTAAGACAAGGAACATGTGTGTATTCTATTGCACCTCGAACTACCCATTATGCTACAAACATCCTCACGCTGAGACATAATATAAACAAAAAAAAAAAAGAAATGCGACTTTTCTATATTATATCGAATTCACCAATTACACTCTTTTATGCACAGCTAATTTTCTTGATAACAACGCAAACGGTTGATATTATATGCTATTTGTTCACAAAAGCTAACGTTTCGGCTGATTTCGCCTTTTTCAGAGCCTGGAAAGGCCAAGTTAACTGGAATCTACTACAGTCGACAATTCCATTACTCCAGCAAAAAAAAAAACCACGATACCCAATTTTCAACCATATTGAAATAAAACAGCTTTTTCACACACTCGCCTTTCTCACCAATCATTTCATGTGAACATATTCCCGATGAATTTCAGGAATCCAAAAAACGGACAGGAAGGATTGCGACATTATTACGCAAGATCACACAATGTCTCAGACCGACGTTTTAAAGTGAAAGGGGCTCATAACACATCAATGAGGGTTGTGCACGGTTTGCCTACACAACGATACTCAGTGGAAGATTTATAGAAAACAACGAGTATATGAAGCTGTTCTACTTCAGCAAGGTTGAAATCTGGTTTCGTCGTTTTTCTGTTGGGGTTATGGAGATATTTGGCTAACTAGATGCAGTTAAGTAACGTTTCCAGACTCTGAAAAAAGCGAAATCCGTCGAAATACCAACAGATATGGATAACAATAAACAATCACAACAGCATTTGTACTTAACATGAAAACTGCGAATTATTTACCAAAGCCAGGGTTGACACAGAAAGTGGGTCTTCGGGATTCCTCTTTGATATATTAAGCTGCTCGAAAATTAAAAAAGTATTTGTATTTTTCTTATCATAAGTATGTTTTAACAACAGTTTTCTTAATGTTGTCCTGCCCCACGGATCTCCCTCATATGAGGGATCTCGAGCATGTTAGCCGCCAGGCTACGTGGCGCATCCTCAGGTGGCGGATACGGGGTTAATCACGGACAAAAAGCGACCTTCGCTTCCCTGAGACGCAGGTGGATCCAGGGGATGGACTCCCTGTTTCTGCTTCGCCGATTTGGCATATACCTTTCTGTATTTTCTAGGCGTATTCATGCATGTGTGTAGGCGCGTTCTCGCTTATGCGGATTGTATCCTACGAGTAAATTCGGCAAAAGCCTCAAATCAAGTGACAGGGAAGCATATGGGAGGCGGTTAGGAGTCGCATCCAACATATAAGCTCCATGTCCACTCTGGTAGAGCCTGGCAAGCTACCCGTGAGTATACCCAGCAACCACGTTGGAAGCCCCGTAAGCTATACATGGGTATCAAAATGCAAAACACAGTAAAAAAAAAAAACGAGTCTCATTCCCCTGACCCCGAAAGGGCCCTTAATTTCGCAGCGTTCGGTAGGACGAGTACGGAAAGGCTGCTAAAATCTCAGGGTCAATGGAAGCTTTCTGGATTACGAAGAACTACGGTGACAATGCACGTACACTTGCATCACGACAGAGTCCACGACAGAGCACTTGCTCATGCAAGCAAGAATAATAAGATACGACGTCATAGCCGAGACGAGACGACGCCACCCATTCAATGTTGTCTGTGACACTGGAGAAGAACTGTTCCTCGGAACATGCGACAGTAGAGGAAGGAGTAGGCGGTGTCGGCGTTCTCGTCAACACGAATTCGTCCATGAACATCGATTCATTCGAACAGGTAACAACCCGAATCGGACGTTTACGATTAAAAAGATGTGGATCAATGCCGGCTTTGACAATCTTCGTCGTTTACGCGCCGACATCAAACTATGACGAAGAAGAAGTCGAAGCGTTCTACATGGACTTGGAAAGGTTCTACAGAAAAGACCATACATTCATCAAGGTCATCATTGGAGATTTCAATGCCAAGAATGGACCAAGAAGAACGTCTGACAAAGGTCACATTGGGACCCATGGATTAGAATGGAACGAACAGGGTGAGCGGCTCCTTGAGTCTATCATGACGACCAAGACCATCCATGGTAACTCACAATTTGAGCAAGCAGGGTTTCGAAAAGGATTTAGTACGATGGACCACATTCACGCGATAACAAGGTTCACTGAAGTATCGCGGGGAACAAATGGCTGCTCTGTCTTACTTTCAATGATTTACAGAAGACCTTTGATTCAGTCGAGATAGAAGCAGTAATGGAAGCCATTGGTAGTCAAGGAGTCTCTACTCAGTACGTAAAGATTCTTCGTGAGCTGTACAAAAATTTCACAACCAAGATTTCACCATTCTACAACGATATTAAGGTTAACGCGAAAACAAGAATTAGGCAAGGCGATAAAATCTCGCCAAAACTATTTACCGCAACCCTCCAGAACGTCATGCGAACATTGGAATGGGACAACATGGGAGTGAATATCGATGGTCGGCAGTTAGATCACCTTCGTTTTGCTGATGACATCGTCCTTATAACACCAAACATTAGCCAAGCGGAACGCATGCTTCCGGACTTTGATAAAGCGTGTGGAAAGGTTGGTCTTCAGCTAAATCTCAAGAGAACGATGTTCATGACGAACGGATTGATTTCGTTTGCCCCATTCACGCTCAACGGAATGAATATCTCTGAATGCTCAAGTTATGTCTATCTAGGTCGGGATATCAATATGATGAACGACTTAGCTCCAGAGCTGAGCAGAAGGAAACGAGCGGCTTAGGGAGCTTTCAAGAGCATTGTAGTGAAGAGAACAAGAACACCCGGTTCCGTGCCCACCTTTTCGACTCGATGGTTCTTCCTGCCCTAACGTATGCGTCAAGAACCCGGTCGCTGTGTAAGCAGGATGAAAGATCACTCAGCTTTATCGAACGCGCAGTCGAAATGACGATGGTAGGAGCATCCGGTTTCACACAAGTAAGGGATGAGATCCGATGCTCCGACCTGCGTAAACGATCAAAAGCCAAAGATGCCATTCTATGCGCCAAACAGTCGAAGATAAGATGGGCCGGACACGTAATGCGTGTGAATGATAACCGATGGACAAAAGCCGTTGGTGACTGCATTCCTCGGGATGTCAAACTTACTGCAGGAAGACCACCGATCCGATGGTCAAAGTTCTTCACGATGAGCCTAGAAGAAGGATCTTATGCTCGACGAAACCCCGAAGCGAGCAGAATCCACTGGGTTGCTCTTGCACGCGACAGGGAAAAATGGAGGATTTACTGGCGCCCGCTCGAGTCACTCGACGATCAACGGGACTACAGGTGATACAGGTGATACAGGGGAATTTTGTGCTACCACATGTTACTACAGACTTCATTGCATTCACCAGAAGTTCCAAACATTTGAACTTCCGATGTCAAAACAGCAACTTCGTCGGACGAACTTTTACGAATTCAAGCTCCTAATTCAGCACTAACGGATCGAAACATCAACGAGATGCTCGGCCGAAACACTGGTTTCTAAGGGCTCGTCGTGGCGAACTGGACCTTGAAAATGAGAAAAGCCGCAGAAATTCTTCCGTTATCTACCACGATGAACTCAATGCTTTGGTGGAAGCAACTACACGCAAAACTATTACTTAAAAGCGACTGAATTCCTATCTGGTCTATACAATGACTTGAAGAGGCCAAGCAATTTAGCGGTGCTATCGTCTGAGTGAGGTCTTCTATCAATCTGTCCAGCTCGAAAGAAAGACAGTCTTGGTGTGGCGTGATCAGGGCGCGAGGTCGGACCAGAGATCATGTGTGTATTACAAATCAACTCTAATACTGCGCCATATTCTCTCCACTTCAAAGGCACAGGATGAAAACCCGAACCAAATTCTGAACCACCTGATACATGGTGATCCTAGTCCTGTTCTACTGCTACCAGCAACACTACAAATCTTCCCCAACAATTTACTAGATTGAAAGTTAAAATCGAGCTGAGCAAAATATGTTTCACGTAGTAGTACACAAGCACACCTTTCTTAAATCTCTCCGTTTTATCATTCCTGGATTCACCCCATTAAAATCTATATCCACTACAATGTAGATGAAATTCAAATGGAAATACATTATACTGGTACATCGTGAACAGTAACAATAATGTTAACTTTCTATTTGCTGTCTACTATAATTTTCACGGCAGGGTGTGATGTGAAATACAACCACAAAGATGCTGTTATATTCGCAAAACTTGGACACCTAGCCAGATCCAACCACCACTGTTCTTTCCGGAGCGCATTACACACCGCACCACTGAGGCCCTTTGCGTTTCTCTCAGGTAATTTTCCGCGTAACGCTGCCATCAAAAATAACCCGTCAGCACGATTGCTCCGGAAAGCGTAACCGTGGTTCGATGTAGCCCGGGGTCCAAGTTTTGCGAATATCTCACCAACGTTGCAGTAGTCACAACATAATTGTAAAACATTCTAAACAGTGAAAGCTACATGTATTTAAAAAGTTACTATTTGCAATGAAAACGTAGCATTCTGTGGAGAGAAGACTTACTCATGTTTATGTACATTTAATTTACGGCAGGACACACCTCACGTCGCTGCAGCTACAGTTTCTTAAAAACAATGTTTTCCCGTTTTCAACTCCCTCCAAACTTTTGTTGTCAAGGCAAAGTAATATTCTATGCAATACCTCTACATCGCCTCTTCAGAGAACAATAAAACACAATAAAAGGATAAAAAAGGATAAAGCTCTCGGCGTTGATAAATCCATGAGGGCTGCGCAATGCAATGAAATACACTTAACACCGCTGGAGGCGATTTAGTTCATATCTGGCTTTTGCAATGACTAATGGTGGCCTACCGATGTATCACGCCAGTGCTGCTATGCTCCCAGACAGGTCTGGCACTAATTTGCCGACCCTGGAGGGTTGGAAGGCTTGGTGAGCCATGCGCGCGAGAATCGATTCCACGCGTGTGTTGCAGGGCGCCTCCGACCACTTCGCTACACGCCCCATAAAACGCAATACGGTAAATCTTCGTATTCTTGTTGAGCAAACGCGAGGTGTTATTTTTATCCTTTTTTCACGAATAAGGGCGCGTGTGGCGCAGTGGTTGGAGGCGCCACTGCGACGCGCACGTGGAATGCGCCCATGGCCCACTAAGCCTTCCATCCCTCCGGGGTCGGCAAATTGGTACCAGACTTGTCCGGGAGGATAGCAGCACTGGCTCGATACATCGGCCGACCACCGCGAGTTTGTAAAGGCCAGATAAGCATTCAATCACCTCCAACGATACTCAATGAAGTCGAATGCATGGCGCATCCTTCAGGGATTGATCAACGCCGAGAGCTCTATCCTTTATCCTTTATTCACGAATAAGCTGACGTTTCGGCGGATTTCGCCTTCTTTAGAGCCTGGAAAGGTCAAGTTGACAACAATCTATTAAGCCAAACACCTCCATAACCAGATAAAGAAAACGCTAAACCAATATGTCCTTCACAATGAACACAGCTTCGCACACTCACCGCTTTCTATAGAAATATGCGTTTGGCCGAATAGATTGCTGTCAACTTGACCTTTCCAGGCTCAGAGGAAAGCGAAGTCCACCGAAACGTCAGCTTATTCGTGAATAAAGGATAAAAATAACACCTCGCGTTTGCTCAACAAGAATACGAAGAATTATGTGATCAATGCCGAGGTTAATAGAAAGTCAGTCGTGGGCAATACTGTAAATCTAGTACCGCCACTACTTTCTATTACTAACCGTAACTGACTCATGCTGAGGTTGTCCAGTGTTAGCTCATCTTCGAATAGCTTCGAATACTTGAAAAGTTCCTCATTTGTCACATATCCACCTTCAGATCGAACCTAAAGCACCATATTACGATCAAAACACACAAAAACTGCTGAATATCAGAATAGGAAGGAACCAAAATTTAGGAAAGTAAGAGCAGACCTTCTTAATGAACTGAGCAAATTCAACAGCCTTCGAACCTTGCGATTCTATAGCCTTCGATCGACGCTCAAGCGCGATCTCCTCTATGGTATGTTGAAGAAATTTTGCCATCTCCACTTTGACTTTCACCTGTTTTCGAAGCCTTTCTTCCTGAAAACTCAACAAAATAGCAACGGAAAGCAGAAGCAAAATCATTTCTATAAAAAAATAAAACATTTGCAAAATGGCTACATTACGATGACACATAAATGGCACAAAAGGGCAATGGTCACCTCCTTACTGCTTTCCTGAAAAGTGCTAGGCAGCATGTTCGGAAACAGCTTGATAAAGATGGGAAGAGCTAGCTCCATAAATGGTACTATAATGAATATAGAAAACGGCACTAAGCGAAACAGATCAGAAACCGTACGAACCTGAAAGAATGAATCAAAACTGTACAGATGTGTGAAAGCTTCCATACGGATCAATGATGCAAATAAAACGATGCGAACTTTGCACAATGAGGTAGTGGGTCCAACTTATGCAACAAAATGAGACTATACTTTAAAGACCTTAGACTCTAGTTTAGTAATCTTGCACAGCAAAAATAAACCTACGGTCCTACCTGTATTTATGCAAGTTTCTAGCTATCTTCCTACTTGGATACTTGGATGGCCCGACCTCACTGGTCGTGCGCGACACAGCATAATTTCCATTTTTTCGAAGTTCTGCTGGTTAAGCCATTGTGGTTCCCTGGAATCCTGAGGTCAGTCTGGCCGAAGTCTACCCCAGGCCGTCACCACCTCAGGCAGTATTTTTCCCCGTGGATCAGAGGGAACTGTCAACATTTGGCACCATGCGACTATTTGATACCAGGACAGTGCTCAATCCTGATAATGGCTTACTTTTAGCTAGGCTTCCCAATAGAAACGCCAGACTCGTTCTCAGCTTGGAAGACTATGCCGAAAGATGAATCTCCCCCTCCCCCTGCACATCGCAGCCCGACACCCAGGAACATCAAGCCACGATAAGGCGGCAACCCGTTGGAAGGTTAGCTATTTTCTACAAAAAAAACACACACACACACACGACGTTTTACAATTTCACTCGAAAGCATCCAGATGATAACAACAAACGCCAGACTCGTTCTCAGCTTGGAAGACTATGCCGAAAGATGAATCTCCCCCTCCCCCTGCACATCGCAGCCCGACACCCAGGAACATCAAGCCACGATAAGGCGGCAAACCGTTGGAAGGTTAGCTATTTTCTACAAAAAAAAACACACACACACACAATCGACGTTTTACAATTTCACTCGAAAGCATCCAGATGATAACAATGAAAAACAACCAACTAGCTGCTGTCGTTCTCTTCTCGAAAGAGTATCACCACGAAGAACTCGCCACATGTACTTGGCACTTAGCCTAGTTTCAAGGGCTAACAAACGGAATCCGTGATAGTAATGTTTAATCTCGTGAACGATTCTCTGCAGCATCGTCGATCCACTCACAGTTGCAGGAGTCTGAACCTAAATTCCAAGGAAAACATTTCAAAGAATCTTGCCCATAACCGTCACTGATGATCCCATTGCCATACGTAAGACAACTTCATATCCTGAAAAAGGTAGCCACATCTGATTACTAAATACACGGTACCAGTTTTCGTTTTCGGAGTTCCTCATCTTGGCGTATTAGATCCTCCTTCAACATCTTCAAAGTGTACTCGACTTTACTGCGATCAGTGGCTGCGTGTCGTAAACTTATTTGAATAAGACGTTTGTTCGACATCTGACAAAGGCGGAATTTTGAACTGGAAATTATTTACAATTGACACTATTTGTTTATAAATGACAAACATCTCGTTGACAAACCTCGAGAGTGTTTTAAATCCGGGTAACATTGTTCGGCCGAGATTGAGAGTGTGGTGATACTGTCGAAACACCATGGTCGTCAGAAGGTGACGACGATACGACGTCAGCAATCGAGTTCTGATGTCTGCTTCCTTCACCTAATAACTTACTGGAACAGTGAACTCTGCAAAGGTCTAAGAACTCTCAATGTGGAAACCACGACTCAGTGAACCAAGGTGGAACACAGCTGTAGCAGCAAAGTAAAAGATCTCGAAAGAATAACAGAATTTCTTCTGGATCATTCAAGTACATTGTGTTATGTGGTCGAAAACAAAAGGCTAAGCAATTGTCGCGTTATGTAGTGTTTAATACGTAAAAATATTCAGGACGTTTAGGGTACAGTCTTCGATTACAACGAAACATAACGGACTTAGGGTTAATCACTTCTCCTGCCTTAACGTATAAACGACTAAAACAATCAAAGACGTCAATGGACTACGTGATTGAGAGTGGTCGACTGGAGGTACATCTACAATGGTCGAAGAAATTTTCTGCGGAAAATTTTCTAGATGGCGAAGAAATAGGAATTTGTGTGAATGCGGAAATGTTATCAAAAAGACGTCAACACTTGAATAAGTTGTTCATTGAGTTGACGGCAAATGCCTGAAAGGTACAGCGAACTGCAACCAGCATAACATATACGATTTGAAGGCGATTTCTTCGAGATGTAAAGTTAAAAAGCGCATAGCGTTGATCAATGCCTTAGGGATTCGCCATGAATTCGACTTCATTAATTATCGTTGGAGATGAGTGAGTAGATATCGGGCCCGTACAATGACTCGCCGTGGCCTACCGTTGTATCGAGCCAGTGCTGTTACCCTCCCAGACAAATCTAGCACCAATTTTTCGCCCCGGAGAATGGAGGGCTTGGTGGGCCATAGGCGCTTGGATCGATCCCATATGTACTGCAGGGCGCCTCCGACCACTGCGCTATGCAGGCCCATTTCCAGACGCACTGCTCTATCGGTCCTATGAAAGTTCACATCACAACATTACGAGAATCGATACGGGGTACTAGACGTAGACGGTTCCAAGATCACGAGAAAAGAAACCATGTCTTTTCAAAAACTAAACGAAAAGCTACGTCAATCAAACTGTAGAACAGACGAAAGAAATTGCCTCACGAAAAATCGATTTGTCCGCAATCACGCACGCTTCCTTCCCGTCACGCGCTAATTCATAAGGCTATTAGTACAACGCTGCTGATACCGTGAAAAGCGCGAGTATCAGTGAATGTACGACAGGGAAAGGAGGTAAAGTAGTATAGTTTGGTCACAAAGATGTTTTCAGGACTTAGCCATGATGGAAGACTAAGAGTACGTAATTGATGATGGAGAACTTCTTCGTTAGGTAGCAGCGAGATACGTCGTTTTCCTTCTCAGCTATCGCGAGGATGTTATATACCAGACGTTTACTTCCCTATAAAAACACAAATACAACATAACAGAAGTTGACGTTTCGGCAGCATTGCCCTCTTCAGGGCGTGGAAAGGTACACTGATACGCATTTGTGCTCTAATACCAAGGGTAATAGTCGATCCTGGGAACTATTACAAGCAGTAAGATAGTTCCACGGATCTCCCTTATACCCACGGATCTCTCTCATATGAAGGATCTCGAGCCTGTTAGTCCCGAGGCTACGTGGCGCATCCTCAGGTGGCGGATACGGGGTTAATCATGGACAAAAAGCGACCTTTGCTTCCCTGAGATGCAGGTGGATCCAGGGGATGGACTCCCTGTTTCTGCTTCGCCGATTTGGCACATACTTTCTGTATTTTCTAGGCGTATTCATGCATGTGTGTAGGCGCGTTCTCGCTTATGTGGATTGTATCCTACGAGTCAATTCGGTCAAAAGCCTGCAATCAAGTGACAGGGAAGTATATGGGAGGCGGTTAGGAGTCGCCTCCAACAAATAGCCTCCATGTCCACTCTGGGAGAGCCTGGCAAGCTACCCGTGAGGATACCCAGCCCCCACGTTCAAAGCCCAGTGAGCTATATGTGGGTAACAAAATGCTAAACACTGTTTAAAAAACCGAGTCTCATTCCCCTGACCCAGAAAGAGCCCCCAATTTCGCAGCGTTGAGTAGGACGAGTACGGAAAGACTGCTAAAATTTCAGGGCCAATCGAAGCTACCTGGATAACTACGGTGACGATCTGTGCCTAGAATGAACGTACATTTGCATCCGAGTCGTCGACAGAGGACTTGCTCATGCAAGGAAGAATGATAAATTACGACGTCATCGGCCTGGCCGAGACGAGACGACGCCACCCATTCACCGTCGTCTATGACACTGGAGAAGAACTTTTCCTCCGAACATGCGACAGTAGAGGAAGGAGTAGCAAGAAGAACGTCAGACAAAGGTCACATTGGGACCCATGGATTAGAATGGAACGAACAGGGTGAGCGGCTCTTTGAGTCTATCATGACGACCAAGACCATCCATTATAACTCGCAATTTGAGCAAGCAGGGTTTCGAAAAAGAATTAATACGATGGACCACATTAATGCGATAACAAGGTTCATTGAAGTATCACGAGGGTACAAATGGCCGCTCTGTCTCACTTTTATCGGCTCACAGAAAGGCTTTGATTCAGTCGAGATAGAAGCAGTCATGGAAGCCCTTGGTAGTCAAGGTCTCCCTACTCAGTGCACAAAGATTTTTCGTGAGCTGTACAAAAATTCCACTACCAAGATATCACCATTCCACAACAATATTAACGTTGACGTCAAAAGAGGAGTTAGGCAAGGCGATACAATCTCGCCAAAATTATTTACGACCACCCTCCAGAACGCCGTGCGAACATTGAAATGGGATATGGGAGTGAAAATCGATGGTCAGCCCGTGTGCTTGCGGACCTGGATAAAGGGTGTGGAAAGATTGGTCTTCGAGTAAATCTAAAGAAAACGATGTTCTTGAAGAACGGATTGGTATCGTTTGCCCCATTCACGCTCAACGGAATGAATATCGAATGCTCCAGTTATGTCAACGGATTGGTTTCGTTTGCCCCATTCACGCTCAACGGAACGAATATCTCCGAATGCTCCAGTTGTGTCTATCTAGATCGGGAAATCAATATGATGAACGACTTAGCTCCAGAGCTGAGCAGAAGGAAACGAGAGGCTTCGGGAGCTTTCAAGAGCTCCGAGGGTGTAGTGAAGAGAACAAAGAACACCCTGTTCCGTGCCCACCTTTTCGACTCAATGGTTCTTCCTGCCCTAACGTATGTGTCGAGAACCCGGTCGCTGTGTAAGCAGGATGAAAGATCACTCAGCTTTATCGAACGCGCAGTCGAAATGACGATGGTAGGAGTACCCCGTTTCACACAAGTAAGGTATGGGATCCGAAGCTCCGACCTGCGTCAACGATCAAAAATAAAAGATGCCGTCCTATACGCCAAACAATCGAAGATAAAGTGGGCCGGACACGCAATGCGTTTGAATGACTACCGATGGACAAGATCCGTTGGTGACGGATTCCTCGGGATGTCAATCGTACTGCAGGAAGACCACCGACCCGATGGTCAGAGTTCTTCACGAAGAGCCTAGAAGAAAGATATGATGCTCTACGAGTCCCTAAAGCGAGCAGAACCCACTCGGCTGCTCTCGCACGCCTCAGGGAAAAATGGAGGATTTACTGGCGCCCACTCGAGTCACTCGACGATCAACGGGACTACAGGTGATACAGGTGAAGATAATTCCGACATGTAAAAGAAGTGCTGTCATTAAGAGCAAAGATCGTCTTAGTTCGACACAAGAAACTTTTTCTCCGCTGCTGCCTACAGCATCATGTTGTTCTGAGTTTCATCAACCGAATGAGGCCACATGATGTGTGCGGACTACCAGAAGATAGCCACGTATTATTGGACAACGAAATGCGAATACTACGCAAATGTCTACGAAGCAAACAAGACCAGATGTTCGCTAAGTGAAAGAATTGCGAGAAGAAGGAAAACCATTGTGCTCAATATTTGGAGGGCTGCCTCTGGAGGAGAATAGTGGGCTCTGAGGAAGACGGAATCCGCCGAAACGTCGGAATGCTCGTAAATAAAGAAGTAAAATAAGACCAATGTAAGGAATCATCCATTTGTTAGTTCAAAGCTTTAGTCATGATCTCTTACCTTCGTCTAATGATCTTCCAATGTGGTCACATCGAACAGTGATGAAACTCAAAGAATGTCGACCAAATAAAACATTATCTAATGGAAAAATAATGCTCTCTATTGCAACTTTATTCTTTATGTGTTCTGGTGGTGCTGGGTGCCCTACATTCATATCCAATCCTAACCATCGGGCACGCCAGTAAGTACGGCAACTATAACCAACAGACACCACCGGGAATAATACCAAGCACGACGCATTACTTAGAGGCGAGACCTTGCGACCCGTGGGGTGACCCCGAAAACCACACCACTCGCTCGGATCTAGCCACGCCTCTTAGCACGGATATTTGCCTTCTGACGACACGTGGACATCGCCATCGTTCCTCTTCATCAGTCTTTCTCCAGCTTCATCTCCTTTCATCATAACTGATTCCGTTTCATTAGACGAGAATATTGTTAAATAAAGACTCATGCTCTTGCCTCACTTATCTAGGCTTGCTGTTGCCGTTGGCTAAATATCACCTCATCAATGCGTACCTACATTTCATCGTACTGGAACACGAGTTGCATATTATTACGCCTTCTTGAACCATGCTAAATTAGCGCCTTAATAATAACGCCGCTGCAAGCCATAATGTTTGCTCATCATCCGATTGGCTTGATTGTTTCTACAGCTCGCATCTAATGCTTGTATATCCAATGCATCATTACTCGTGCTTGGCCACCGCAACTCTGCAAACAACTACATCTTTTGTAATACTCCCTCATTCTCATACTGTTAAACTGAATAATTGTATTCATTCATAAGCTGTACATTCTTGCAACATCAGCTATATTAAATTACTCTCTCCTAAGCTTTATGAGAGTTTAAACTCATAAGCGCTCAACCATACACTATACACCGCCGCACTCACTTAACCTATGGTTCTTCATCATCTCAATCTAACCTCATGCCTTAACTCAGCCTTAGTAAGCAGCATAAGAGTAACGTGTTTAGTGCTGTCATGTGTACATGTCATTAACGACGTCACACCCGCCTCCATATTGTACAATGTGCATACATTTATAATCTTACTGCGTTGTTGTGTAAATCATATGTATATAAACGGTTTAATTACCCAAGTTTGAGGTATCCGGCATCGTGACTGCCAATCAAGAAAAGTACCGCGTGGCACTAGCAAAGACGAGCAACTATTCCGTTCGAGTTTTCTCAACTACTTGGTACTCACATAACAGCGAGCCGTCCCCGACAGTTCTGGTGCACTGGCCGCTTGAAAGGAAATCCCCAACAAAGAACGAAGACCTGCTGGCGATAACCCATAGAAGTACGAGACCGAGCTTGCACGATGAAGCATTGCTTCGGCACCGCCTTAGAATTTCGAAGCTAGAACATCATATAGTAATTCTCAAGACCAACTTTCTATTAAAGTTGAGATTGATCAATAGACCTGTTTTTTCGATAAGCACACACGAGACTGTGACTATACTATTCCTCTACAGTAACTGACGTTTTGGTGGATCTTGCCTCCTTCAGAGCCTGGAAAGATCTAGTTAACCGCAAGCTACCTTACCCAGCTATTGGATTGTCACAATGGAAACAAAACAGCTTTTTCACAGACTCTTCGCTTTCCATGACTCTTCCATCGAGGATTCCACGTGGAGAATAACCTTACAGAGCTAACACTGATGGGTGATGAGCACTATCACGTTAAGATTTTAGTCCTGGACATGGTGTAAGACGTCGTGTGAACATAAGACTGCTCCCTGCCGTTCATTTCACTATTCCTGGAGTTCATCCAAAATGCTTCAAGAGTTTTTCTCAGTGAAGTCTCTGATTTCTATACGTTGATGTTCCTTTACACGAACGCATAGTGGCTTACGTGTCTCAACAGCGTATTCGTGCCAGGAAGCTTTCCAGTAAATCTTGTACCCCGCAGCTGTACTCATGCAGGGTCATACAGGCGATTGCGAACTACCTGCCATCGCAGAATGTTTGGTGGTATTTCAATCATTCTATCGAATTCTCTAGACCAGTCCTCCTTAAGCGACATTTTACAGCTGCACTTACTTGGTTGAAAATGAAGGGAGACAATAAACGAGACCTTATTCTCGGTAGAACTATCGTTTAGGAGCGTGGTATTTCCTCCATAACCATACCGAGCAGCTACAACCTCACGGCCATCCGCCGCGCAATTGCAGGGCCTCTTTCCTACCACGGCTCCTCCTGCTATGCACATGGTGGCTTTTTGAAACATGCCTATCACGAGCGTCCTATTTGCATGCAAAGGTGAGAGGAGAGGTAATGAACCAGTATGTTTTTTTAACTTGAATTTGGGTACTATTTTGTGATTTAGTCGTTTGCGGGAGAGTTTAATTTTTCTTTTATTAGGTTTGTTTTTTAATTTTAACGTTCAGAAATGGAAACAAGTTTCCTGTCGATTTATCCTGGGAAAATTTCATGTATTATTCTTAGTGTTCGTTCTATAACTCATTCTGAAACAAATGCTAAAGCAGCAATACACATATCTACAGTAGAGCGAAGTCCGGGACAACAGGAAAGCTTGGTCCCAACTGCCCGTGGAGGTCACAATGGAACCACTACGGTCTCTGATGAACTAGTTGACGGCACCTCATGCCAGCTAACTGTATTAACTCATAGAGAGAAATTGTTATCATGCTAGAAACAGAAGACCACCATGAGCGACGATTACGAAATAGAGATTCGAACAGAGAACCTGCTCCCGACTTCATGACCCTCAGATAGATGAGAAGCAAATCTTCTAAGAATTCATGTAAATAATCCAACCTCAGCTGCTGTATACACTCATATGAATGACAACGATCCATGCTTACTTAACGAATAACATGAAGTATCCGCAAGGCGGAATAATTACGTCTGAATTTTACCATTTAAGGTTGCAACACGAACAGTGATTACAACTTCAATAGAATTGTCATGCTTTTTTGCATGGAGAAATATTTTTGGAATTAACAGCGTCCTATGGAGTCGTCAGAGAAACTTAAAATAAGTAAAATTTAGAAGTAAAATTGCATTGGATCCATTGCTACCAAGTCCCAATCTCTTCAAAAGATCGATATTTATGCTAGCATGTCAAGTAATGGATGACTAGCAAGGGTGTTCTGAGCAAGTCTTCAAATCTTACGATCACTGGTGTTTGATGTTCTGCAACTATGATGTGCAACTTTTTAAATGGAGGATAGCAAATTACAATAATTCTCGCTGGAAAAAATAATCCATATTGTTAGAGAATAATGCCTTGCAAATGAATGACATTTTAAAAGTTGTACATTCCACTCATTCTATATACTTAACTGTTTTTGGCCTTTACAAAGCAATTTCAGCAGGCAATAAATTGGCAGATGGTTTAACTGCTTTTCACTTCACGCTAGCGCTATGAAAGCTCAGTTCGAAAGTCACAAAGAGATGTCTGTCGCCAGAAACTCTGGAGCTGATACGCTAGCGTGGAATCGCACGAGATGCAGGCAACCGCGAACTAACTTCCGAACTTGCAAAACAGTGCAGACAGGCGATAAAAAAAGATCTTGAAGAGAGAAGAGCAGCAGTAATGGTCGAAGCTGCAGAGGCTTGGAAAAGTATTCGCAAAGCCCGCCGAAGCTTCTCCAATTACAAGACCAAGATGATTGCACTTCGATGCCCGGACAGAACATTTACAGCGTCCAGAAAGGCAATGGAGAAAATCATTCACGAATAGTACTCCGATTTCTACGATGGCCCCGTCCACCTTCCGTCACATGAAATAAAAGAGGATGGTTATGTTGTACCACCGGTTCTCCTTTCCGAAATCCGATGTGCCATTTCGTCGGTAAGAAATCGAACAACAATGGGTTCGGACAGGATAGGAACACCTGAAGAACCTTCTGCCAGTCCTCGTAAACACACTGGCTAGGCTCATCACACGTTACCTGTCTGAATACAAGGTCCCTACTCAGTGGAAGACCAACGAGACCGTATTAAACTTTTCACTCGAGTCATCCTAAACAGGATTGACAGAACACTGGACGACGAACAGCCATCTGAGCAAGCAGGGTTTCAAAAAGGATTCTTTGCGATGGACCACATCCACACGTTAACAAGATTCAATGAAGTATCGCGGAAGTACAAAAGACCGCTCGTGAAGCCGAAAAGACGGTGCTAGGAGTTTCCCGTTTCGCGCATTCGAGGAAAAGGATCCGAAGCTTCTATCTACGTCAACGATCGAAAGCCAAAAATGCCGTCCCATGCCCCAGACTATCGAAGATAGTGTAGACTCGACACATAATGCGAATGGACGACAGCCAATAGACATTAGTCTTTAGCTATTAGATTTCTCGAAATCTCAAACATACAGTAGGAAGACCCTTACGCGGTGGCCAGAGTCTTTCACGAAAAGCCTATAAGAAGGATATGATGCTCATCGAATCGCTAGAGCGAGCATAATCCACTGCGAATTCTTGCAGAGGACATGGTAAAGTGGAAGATTTGCGTCCGTTCGAGTCACTCGAAAATCGACATGGCGACAGGTGATAGGTGATGACTGCTAAGCAAATGAGGTAAATTACTGTCACAACAGTGCTTTAATAATCTACCCTGGCCAATGAAACTTCATCAGTTATTCTATCTCATATCTCCTTGTGCTTTCATTAAACTGATTTTCTCGAATTCGTCATCCAGAGAATTTGCTCTTCGTCACGATTATCTTTGAATACTGATTTAATGCACACGACCTACTTTCTATTAACCTCGGCATTGGTCAAATAATTCTTCATGTTCTTGTTGAGCAAACATGAGATGTTATTTCATTATTTATTACGGTCAAACTGACGTTTCGGCCGATTTCGCCCTCCTCAGAGCCTGGAAACGTCAAACTGACTGCAATCTGCGCGGCCAAGCACCTCCAAAACCAGCAAGAGAAGTACTGAACGAAGATTTCAATCTTATCGAAAACAGAATGGCTTCTCACACTCACCGCTTCTATAAATCTTACACTGAGCATGTCACGAGAAGACCAACCGCACATAGTTCTCATGGAAGCGTAATGTGCCTCTCATATCAAAATAAAGAATGTAAAAGAAATGCTGTTTTAATAGATTCGCTCCGTTGGTGGTGTAGCAGGGTGGTCACTTTTACTGTCGATTAAAAAGGCGCTAGTTAAACAAATTCCGCGATGCTTTGCTCCATTTCACAAGAAGCGCCTTAGCCGGACTATTTCTAAAATTGGAAGGAGAATTAACTCGATCACCACTCTACAGCACTTATAAAGAAGAAACACAGAACCCTAAGCAGCAGCCGAAACAACACGCGAAATGTTCGAAGACCGTTGTGGACGACGAATGCGAGGGAAACGATTCGAATGCGAGGAATGTTGTTGTCGCACAACTGATGTGATCACTGATCATGTAAAGAAAAAAAACTGGGTTCTCCTTTACAATCTAGGCTATCTGTAGTAGGCTGTTCCCAGCTCTTCAGCACAGGCATCCACAAACCTTTGGGGATTGCAGGAAGGTCTGCGCAAACAGGAACAAACAAACAAACCAATGCCTAGTTTTCTTGTTCAGCAATCGCGAGGTTGTTATACAGCATACATTTACTTTCATAGAAAAACACACAATGCAATACAACAGATACCCTTCCAGGCTCTGAAGAAGGCGATACTGCCGAAACGTCAGCTACTGTTGTGTTGTATTGTATTGTGTGTTTTTCTATGGAAGTAAATGTATGCTGTATAACAACCTCGCGATTGCTGAACAAGAAAACTACGCATTCATATTCTAATGCCGAGGTTAATAGAAAGTCGAACATGGGAACTGTTACAAACAAACCAATTTCTTGGCTACAGCGGAGTAGGATGCTTGGTCTGCTAGGTTCAGCTGGTTGGCGACGGAAGCGGTGAATTTGTGCATACAATATTGTTATGCTGTGTCTCTAAGTGTCTCTAAGCACTCCGCTTTCCACGCTTGCTTCCCATGTCTAAAAATGTTTTGTAGTTAGTTGTTGAAATTGTATTCAGTTAAATTTATGGAGACAACAGTCAGCTTAATTCGGTTTTAAAACCATTTGTATAGAAATAATAGTTGGAGGAGGAGTCGGAGAGTCATGCGCGAAGTTCACCTGGCTCTGTGGAAAAGTCGTCTAGAATGTTACCAGAAGGTCTTGATACTAAATCTTCCGTGGAGCAATTTTAATTCATTCAAAATAATATGTTCAAAAATGTTGCAACGAATGGCTTTGCAAGTTATACCGAGGTGCAGGTTTACTACTAGTGGACTTTTTGGTTATTTTAGCTTATGTCGCTCTAGTGGACCTCTAATGGTCGTAGTTCAACATCCAGTAACGGCTATAACGTTCAAGAGGTACAAAACTATTACCTAGTCAATTAAAAATTGACAATAAGTGAAGCATTGAGGCCTCTTCTTTCAGTGTGTATTTGAAGAAAATGTCCTTTTCGCTAATCTTTTAACAGGCTAACGCTGTTTATGAGAGCGTCTAGCGTAAGTGTCCCTATGGTTAAAATTTTAAGGGTTCGGTCTTTTGATTATTGGGCCGGGATATCTTCAGGCTCGTCACCACAGCCATTATTTGTGGATCGAAGGAAGATCCTTCTTCTGGATTTTGGCAAAGAGAGTGGCAGTTCTGCTTTACAACTAAAATTTAACGTTCCGGCACGGTGCTTCTCAGCTAGGATGACCGCATCTGGAAGATTGTCTTCTGTTGTATATCAGAGTTTAATAAACAGTATCGTGGCGAACTACCAAGTAATAGGCGGTGTTATGAGACTTACTGACGCAAAACCACTACGATTTTAATGGTCTTTTCTTAGGCAGAGCTAAGCAACAACGATTAGTGACCCCAAGACGTCATTTGTACCATTTGTCTAATTGTAACCGAGTAATAAGTAGATATGACAGCCTCAATAATTACCACATAAGTATATCGCTCATTTCTAGTAGCATAATCACAATTAATCAATATTCCATGTGACAGGTAAATTTTGACGCAACGAAATTGTGACGAACGCGCAACCCAACAACGCGTACGTGATGGAGTCCTTCGACGTCACCGCCCTTTATACAAACGTGTCGAATGACTCCGCTATGCAAGCCATTCGCGAGCTCCTTATACAGTATGAGGGAGCAATAAACATGTATGGCTTCTCGATCCAGCAGCTGATGACATTCTTAAAGGAGCGCCTAAACTGCTCAATCTTCAGATGGTCCGGAAGGTATTACGCACAAATGAGAGGATTGGCAATGGGACAACGACTGGCGCCAAGCCTTGCCATTGCGTGTATCTAAGGTGGAAGCACCAGTGATCGACCTCGGGCCGTTACTCTACTGTTGGTATATAGATGACTGCTTGATCATTTGTTCAACACAAAAAGAAATTGACAAATGTTTCGAGTTGCTGAACGAACAGTCAGAGTTTATTAAATTCACCCGAGAGAAACCACGAGAAAACTGGCTTCCGTTTCAGAACGTGCAAACTATCCTATCAGAAAACGGCTACGTTACGAAATGGTACCGAAAGCCAAGTAGTAAAAACATTTTATTTCATTACCTCTCCTCTCGCCCCTCTCACACGAAAAGGGCGCTTGTGAGAAACATGTTTTGAACAGTTACCAACATGTACACAGGAAGGCAGCAGAGAGAGGAGTCGCGGAACGTGGAGTGGCAAATGGCCATTTTTAATGGCTACGAAACTGTAGCTCGGGATAGGTGTAGACGAAATCACAGGCCCTGCAGCGATAACTCTAGCAGCAATAAGGT
>MQTX01000210.1:176523-211667 GCA_009735665.1 Angiostrongylus cantonensis
AGGCGAAATCCGCCGAAACATCAGCTTGTACGTAAATAAAGAAATAGAATAACACCTCGTGTTTGCTAAACAGAAGTGAAAAAAATTATTCCATCAATGCCGAGGTTAATAGAAAGTCGGACGTGGGAGCATAATCGCAATTAATCAATATTCCATGTGACAGGTAAATTTTGAGGTGGTCGAAGTGAGTCACTCATCCAGTATCCTCTGTTTATCCGGATAAATCGGCAGCAGCTCAGAACTTTTGTGCTGTGAGTGCATGCTATTATTTCCGTATTAATCCGTTGAAGAACTGTGCTTCAGATCCATAAATGTGATGTAAACCTAGGTCCCAAACATAAAGAGCATTATTTTCCTCGAAACCATTTTTGACTGGCGATGATGGAATCTTAACTGAATCCAAACCGTGAGATGCCAAATGAATCGTTTCATAGACTGAATAAGAACTGTGATCCTAATGGATGTTTATCGGCAAAATAATTAACCAAAAGCCATACTTCCGATCATTTCTTGACAACAGATGGGATTTCACCTTACTACTCCTCCCTGATACCGGAAGACTTATCACTTTTGTTTTAGGCCGTCTTCCGTCTTTTTATTTCCGGCGTAGTGTTTAAAAAAACGGAATTCGGGCTGAGTTTTTAGTTGTTTTACCAATTTAGTGAGGCATCAGAAATATCGCTTGCAAGAATGTTTGTGGAAACATACAGTCCCATGCCAGATAACTCAGATGGTTCACGTTTGTTTCACGTGAAGCCCATCTTCAAGTTTCTTGTGGGTCCCAGCACTTCTTCCATTCAGTTCGTAGTTCTACGTCTGCCATTCATTTCCTACTCAGGTAGAATTTTTTCTTTTTTATATACGTGATTTAATCCAGGTCAGGCATAATTCTTCCCGATTTATTACTACAAATAAAAACTGCTGCATTCAGCTGATGGTTGCCTATAAGTCTCAAGTTATCCTATTCCACCGAGGTCCATTCCTCATTTTGTAGGGTTCGCGATACATATTTCTTCCTTTTTTTTATGTTAAGGCTCGTATTTAGAATACAAAGTAAGTTGAACAAACGGAATTCTATGTATCAGGACACGATTGTGTCCCGTCCCGGTACATCGTTAGGCCATCGCGAGTCATTGTAAAGGCCAGATATGCATTCAGCCACCTTCAAACGATGCTTAATGAAGTAGAATGCATGGCTCATCCCTAAGGGATCGACCAACGCCGAGAGCTTTATTTATCCTTTTACCGGACCAGGTGCATTGGAATTTAAACACACATCTTCAGCATTGTATATTGTTTTACGGCGATTTTCTACCACACTTTTTCATCCTAATGGTAACCCGTTCAACATTTGCGTGACTCGTGAAAATCACTAGGCACTGACAGTTGTTGAGAAAGAAAACGATTGCATCAAACATCACCTGTATCACCTGTAGTCCTGTTGATCGTCGAGTAATTCGAGCGGGCGCCAATGAATCTACCACGTTTCCCCGTCAGGTGCAAGAGTAGCCCAGTGGGTCCTGCCAGCTTTAAGAACTCGTAGAGCATCATATCTTTCTTCTAGGCTTTTCGTGAAGAACTCTGGCCATCGGATCGGTGGTCTTCACGAAAAGTTTGACATCTCGAGGAATCCAGTCACTAACGGCTTTTGTCCATCGCTTATCATTCATACCCATTTCGTGTCCTGCCCACCTTATCTTCGACTGTTTAGCTTACAGAACGGCATTTTTGATTTCCGATCGATGACGTAGGTCGGACCTTCGGATCCCATCCCTTACTTGTGTGAAACGGGATACTCCTAGCATCGTCCTTTCGACTGCGCGTTCGATAACGCTGAGTGATCTTTCATCCTGCTTAAGCAGCGACCAGGTTTCTGACGCATAGGTTAGGACAGGAAGAACCGTTGACTCGAAAAGGTGGGCACGGAGTCGGGTGTTCTTTGTTCTCTTCACTACATCCTCGATGCTCTTGAAAGCTCCCTAAGCCGCTCGTTTCCTTCTGCTCAGCTCTGGAGCTAAGTCGTTCATCATATTGATTTTCGACCAAGATAGACATAACTGGAGCATTCGGAGATATTCGTTCCGTTGAGCGTGAATGGGGCAAACGAAACCAATCCGTTCTTCATGAACATCGTTTTCTTGAGATTTATTCGAAGACCAATCTTTCCACACGCTTTATCAAAGTCCGCAAGCATTCGTTCCGCTTGGCTAATGTCTGGTGTTATAAGAACGATATCATCAGCAAAAGCGAAAGTGATGTATCTGCCAACCGTCGATTTTAACTCCCATATTATCCCATTCCAATGTTCGCATGACGTTCTGGATGGTTGCGGTAAATAGTTTTGGCGAGATTTTATCGCCTTGCCTAACTCCTCTTTTGACGTCAACCGTAATATCGTTGTAGACTGGTGAAATCTTGGTTGTTAAATTTTTGTACACTTCACGAAGAATCTTTATATACTGGAGAAGGACTCCCTGACTGTCCAGGGCTTCCATGACTGCTTCTATCTCAACAGAATCAAGGGCCTTCTTCAAATAGATGAAAATGAGACAGAGCGGTCTTTTGTGCTCTCGCAATACTTCAATGAGCCTTGTTAACGTGTGAATGTGGTTCATCGTACTAAATCCTTTTCGAAAACTGCTTGCTCACATGACTGTTCGTCGTCCAGTATTCTGTCAATCCTGTTTACTATGTGACTCGAGTGGAAAGTTTGTAAACGGACAGCAAGCAGACTCGGCGATAATTGCCGATATCGTGTAGGTCACTCTTATTGAGCCATAACACGCCCTTGCTATTTTGTACACTTCACGAAGAATCTTTATATACTGGAGAAGGACTCCCTGACTGTCCAGGGCTTCCATGACTGCTTCTATCTCAACAGAATCAAGGGCCTTCTTCAAATAGATGAAAATGAGACAGAGCGGTCTTTTGTGCTCTCGCAATACTTCAATGAGCCTTGTTAACGTGTGAATGTGGTTCATCGTACTAAATCCTTTTCGAAAACTGCTTGCTCACATGACTGTTCGTCGTCCAGTATTCTGTCAATCCTGTTTATGACTCGAGCGAAAAGTTTGTAGACGGCAGACAGCAAGCAGATTGGGCGATAGTTGCCTATATAGTGTAGGTCGCCCTTCTTGAAGAACAACACGGTCTTGCTGGTCTTCCACTGAGTAGGGACCTTACATTCAGACAGGTAACTCTTCCACTGAATAGGGACTTTGCATTCAGACAGGTAACGTGTGAGGAGCTGAGCCAGTTTGTTTACTAGGACTGGCTGAAAGTTGGGCTTCCATGACTGCTTCTATCTCAACAGAATCAAGGGCCTTCTTCAAATAGATGAAAATGAGACAGAGCGGTCTTTTGTGCTCTCGCAATACTTCAATGAGCCTTGTTAACGTGTGAATGTGGTTCATCGTACTAAATCCTTTTCGAAAACTGCTTGCTCACATGACTGTTCGTCGTCCAGTATTCTGTCAATCCTGTTTACTATGTGACTCGAGTGGAAAGTTTGTAAACGGACAGCAAGCAGACTCGGCGATAATTGCCGATATCGTGTAGGTCACTCTTATTGAGCCATAACACGCCCTTGCTAGTCTTCCACTGAATAGGGACTTTGCATTCAGACAGGTAACGTGTGAGGAGCTGAGCCAGTTTGTTTACTAGGACTGGCTGAAAGTTTTCAGATGTTATCTTATCCTGTTTGGACCTGGTGCTGTACGATTTTCCAACGACGAAATGGCATGGCGGATTCCTGAAGGGAGAACCGGTGGTACAACATTTCCATCCTCCTTTATTTCATATGATGGGAAGTGGACGTGCCTATCGAAGAGATCTGAGTAGTATTCGTGAATGATTTTCTCCATTGCCTTTCTGGACGCTGTTATTGTTCCGTTTGGGCGTCGGAGTGCAATCATCTTGGTCTTGTAATTGGTGAAGCTTCGGTGGGCTTTGCGAATGCTTTTTCCAGCCTCTGCACCTTCAACCATTACTGCTGCTGTTCTCTCTTTATGATCTTCTTTTATCGCCTGTCTGCATTGTTTCGCAAGTTCGGACGTCAGTTCCCGGTTGGCTGCAGCTAGTGCGATTCCACGCTGGCGTATTAGCTCGAGAGTTTTTGGAGACAGACGTCTCTTGGTGACTTTCGAACTATCAGCTTTCATAGCGCTAACGTGAGGATACTGAATGAGCCGATCGTATTCCTCGTTGATGTTGTCGACAACGGCATCTTCCCAACAACCGAGTTGAATAAGTCCCGGTTTGTGATTGTTCGACTTCCGTTTTTGAACTTTGCGGCTATTTCTCCTTTCCGCGAGAAATAGAATCTGCGCGAAGGAGCCGGTGGTCTGATCCTGTGTAGAATTTTGGGATAACAGCGACATCGGCTGAGCAAAACCCTCTATTAACTATGACGTGGTCTATTTCGTTATGGTATTCTGCATTGGGAGTCTCCCATGTCCAGCGTTGAGGGTGGGGCTTCTGGAATTGTGAGTTACCATGGGTGTTCTTGGTCGCCATGATAAACTCAGAGAGCCGCACACCCTGTTCGTTCCATTCTAATCCGTGGATACCAATGTGAAGTTCCTCAGACGATCTTTTTGGTCCGATCTTGGCATTGAAATTTCCAATGATGACCTTGAAGAATGTATGGTCTTCTCTGTAGAACCTCTCCAAGTCCATGTAGAGCTTCGACTTCTTCTTCGTCATAGTTTGATGTTGGCGCGTAAACGACGAACATTGTCGAAGCCGGTGTTGATCCACATCTTTTTAATCGCAAACGTCCGATTCGGGTTGTAAGCTGTTCGAGTGAATCGATGTTCATGCAACGATCTTCTACCATCAGCAATCACCCTACAGCGGGAGTGATAGAACTAGATGAGAGACAGGTGAAACGAACGACCCGCATGGTGTGGTGGTGAACACTTTACTCCCCGGAAAGGACAATAGCGCGTTCGTTCCCCACCACAGACACCTACGGTCCGGAGTTTTGCAAATATCTCAGCTTCACTGAACTTATATTTCGCAATATACCCTGCAATTAAAAAGAGTAGGCAATAAACAAAATGGTTAAAAAGCGAGAATAGTTTAAGTCAATCAAGTGAGTGTTAACGTATGAATTCTTAAGACTGACTTTTGCATCTTTCTTCGATCGCATAGCTTTTGATCCTTCTTGGATATGCTGTCGGACATCGTGTCTTCAGATGCCAAGGCTGAAGTTGCGAGAACGCGACGAAATCATTTGAAACATGTCTGAGAGAAGAGCGAAGCAAGTTCCTCGGCTGGTGCGGTGGATAGCAGGTGAGTCCCGGGATCTCGGAATCAAAGCCCAAATAACGGCTGCAAGTTTTATTTATATCTCAACATCTCTGCGACTTTATTTACTGGATTATTCTGTTTGGGTGAGTAAACGTAGTGTTAAGTTGACTTTTCCAACGGAATAGAAATTTTTTTATTGACAGCCTCGCGTCTGCTCAAAAATGAAACACTGACTTATTAAAAATTTTGATTTTGATCGCGTCTCAGCTCTGAGAACAAAATGACAATTTCGTTCAAAACTGCTTTTAGCCTATCGTTCTACGTTTCAACAACAACGTTGTTTTCAAATTTTATGCGCTCTGCATTTCACTGCTCTAGGTTGTCCCTGAGGGGTTGTGGTAAGGATCGATCATGCAAGGAAGCAATCAGTGACGGATTCAATTTTAAAACTAGTATCCGTGTAAACAAACTCTGAATCTTCCAACTCGGCAGACTTTTCGGCTTCCTGATTATGATGTGCGCGCACGCAGCAAGACCATCAATTCAATTACGGTCGATTCCGTGCGATCCGATCGACGCGGGGCATTGAGCGCTTCTGAAATTGTCATCGAAACATCAAAAGGAAACTGAAAATCACCCACGGTGCTGGAAGATTGACCAGATGTTCGACATGTCGGAGAAAAGATGTCAAGCCGAGAATGAAGTGCAGAGAGAGAGAGCGCGCGCGAGAGAGAGAGGTATGAAGATGAACCAAAATTAGCTGGATGCTCATCGCGAAAACACAGCAATCATTCCTCGTCTGTCTTCAGACATAATGACCCCATCGCGTCGTCTTTTAAAAAAAATTTGGTCCTTTTTGACTTCTTTTGGAAGTTTTCCTATTATCTCAGATCAAGTATGTCTTCAACACGTTATTCTCTTTCCTCACTTTTCGTTTTACTCTGAAGCACGGGTTCATTTCTAGGGTGACACTCATCTGTGGAAAGAATTTTGTTTGAATTCTGTTATAATTGAATGGATCAATGTTTTCACCTGTACTAAGATAGAATGAAAATTTTGGAAAAGAAATATTCCGCAGAATGAATAGTATTAAGGAATCAATAGCCGAATTAAGCCATTCTTTAGGTGCAGAATTCTCGCAAATGCAACTAAAATTGTGCTCTAATGCTCCATCTGGAGCTTGTCTCCGAAGACGTGCTTATAACAACGGTTTTAGTTTTTTTTTCAGAAATGGTGCTCCATTTGTTAATTCCGAGCTACGTACTTTTTAAAATCGTCGATCACAATCCCTTTCGAAATAAAAATTGCGCCGATAGCGCTATACCGTGTAATTGGATAAAACGTGATATACTCCTGCTGGGTTATTCATAAGTATGTTTGACGTAGAAGTCACAATAGTCTTTAGCTCAGTTCTAGCTGACGTTACCTCTGTCATCTGCAGTGCCGTTAGCTACCAATTACTCAAGTCGCCATTGTTAAGTTTAAATTCCTCTATCTCAAGCTAGAGTTACTTACTGGCCTTCTCTCGGTTCCAACGATGACGAAGTTCAATAACATATCATGTTTCCTGTCACATGAGTAATTCACTAGTTTTTATCGTAAGAATTTAGACAGGGGGTAGGGGGAAGCCTGTAGTGTCTTTACTGGGCGTATGCGAGCTCGAACCTCTTCTTCATGGTCACTGGAATGCAACTTCCTAGCTCATTCATATGATACAATTTTTAAAAACTTTTATATACCATTTATTCATAAGTGAAAGTATGCATGACTATGCTGGAACTCAAACTGGTGGTAAAGGTCAGGGCAATACTCACTTCAAGTATAATGCTCACTTCAATGTCTACTTCCGCGCCAGCCATTGTCGTCGCACGTCCCCTTGATATCACACACGAAAAAATCATCAAGCGAGGGAGATCCATGGTCAAAGTGATAACCGAAGAAGTGGAGAACAATAATGTAAACAAATACGGCAAACATTCCACAAATACAAGTTGTAGGCAGAGGGGTGTGGCTTAGTCTGACAAAACACGGACTGCCGTTATCTATTTTCGACGCTACATCCGATTGACGATGAACCATTTTGACAGCGTTCGTGTCTGAAAATTTCTCGTTTTCTTTTTTTTTCATAATCTCGTAATTCTTACCTAGCGTATCATCTATCAACATTGCCATTTGCTCCTGTTTTTATGCATTTTTATCTAAGATGATTTATTTGCTTTTTAAGGAGTTCAGTTCTGCTGTTTAATTACAGCATTAATAACTCGTTACATAAATTTATACCCAAGTGAAAACTGACATTTCCACAATTTTTTGCTGAAATTTTAAGAATGCTGAAAGCTCACCTGACGCTCTATGTGACGTACACACAGTCGAGTGCATCAGATAAGTACACAAAACAGAGAGCATTCTCCTAACTCGTTACTATTTCAACCGTCGCTTGGTTACCACCACTTATTGATTTTACTTCACCAACAGGTGCAAAATCATCATAGAGTTTTAGTATTTAGTCACTGCTTTAGAAAATCTCACTCATTATTGGGACATACGTACCTTTGAAGAAGATGTAGACCATAGCAGAACATCGTGACAGCAGATCAGATCAGAGCAGTTTCATTTCAATTTTGAAACTGAATTCTCTTCTTCCTCGTGAGGGATAAACTCTTTGCTTCACGAATGGGGAACATTGTAGCCATTCCAGCACTGTTCAAGTACCTGAGAAATTGTTTCGTTACCGGAGAACCACTTTCTTATCGTGCGCGGTTAACTACAATTTGAATGAATTATTCTTTGAGGCATAGAGCTCGAAAACGAATTCTCTTGAAGAAAAAAGTCTGTGTTTAATTAGTAGTCTAGCAGTGTAAATATGAAGGTCCACTTTTCCATCCTCACCACCAACTTATTGATTGATATCAGCCATAGAGAACCACTTAGTCTTTCCTTTCAATTAAATAGTATTCTGAACTTACTCAGACTTCTCCTCGTTACTCCTCATCTAGCTGTTAAATGATTTCCACCCATGGATTACTCTTGTGAAATAGTTTTAAAGAATTAGAAGAATCACTCGAAAAGGTGAGAGGTAACTGGACCAAAAATGTTAATTATAAAGCACTGTCTTCTGGTGGAAACTGGGAATCCTCACATAGTGATTTAGTCAGTTAAATCGTCCTCACATATTCCACGGCAATAAAATCGTTCCCGAACTCTGATGCTTTCATTCCCTTCACTACTAGTACTGTTGCTAGTATTTCGATCTCTCCCCTTTCCAAAAAAACTACTGTATCCAGTCCTCGTTCGTCAATTCTCAACAGACTGATGGCATGATGGCATTCCTCGTTTCTGATCTTGAGCTGAACGTTCTCGTATATGTGCAATATACCCCTCAGACATAATTTACCTAATGATTTTGACAGGAATATCATGCTTGTTGAGTTGCTGGTAAACAGGTGGTCCGTACCCCAACAAGGCTATCCAGGCTCAGAAGGTCGACATCTCCATCTGGTAGCCCACTTAGGTAAACCTATGCCGCGATAGAATTCAGCAAGTTATTAGGAGGGCACCTGCTCAAACAGCATTGTAAAAGTGATGTTTCTGGATTGAAGAATAATGATTTTATTGTTCCCCATTTGCATTACTGATGATTCCGATTATAAGTTTTATTGTACTATCACTAGTGACTTTAATGGATGGCATAGAGAAAGCCCAAATATTTACTTTGTAATAATTGCAATGTTTATTCAACGGGTGCTCATGTCTTTGTTTCTACTGTTTATTTTTATATTAGCAATGTTTATGTCTTAATATTAATTACTAAGAAAGTCAGTAATATTATAGAAGCAACAAAGCGAGAAGAAATGATACGTTTGAGAAGAGTTGATGTAACAGCTTAGAAACAAACTTTTTTGTTATTAAAATTCATAGAAATCGTTACTGAATTTTTCAAAAAAACTTTTAAGAGCGCTACAGTAGTAGTGGAATTTTCCTTGGGTATTAAGATGAGCAACGTGCGTGACTCCACATTCCTTTGAAGGTTCTCTGTTTTCGCCATATACTCATGAAGTCAACGGTGCCAATCGCTGCTGCCTATGCGAGAAAGGAGTCATTGAAGTATTTCGTGACGTACGGAATTCTAAGCCTCTCTAGAATTCAGGCATTTTATGAGCCATCCATGATGCTGCTTCGATAAGTGCAGCCGTCCTCTATGCCGTGACTAAACCAGATGCTAGCAAGCTTCTGAGATTCTTCTATGCTGCTTATTTCACTGCCCGCAGCATGTCCTTTTAATCGGCTGGAAAGTGGTCGCTCGTTGTGCCCATGGTCCGACTTTGCGCCGTCTGGAAATTTTCATCTTTTCTGAGCTCTGAGAAGTCTTCTTTGGATAAACTACCTTGCTGATTTCAATTGCTTAAAACCAAGCTCGAGCAGTTTTCGAACTGACTGGCATACTATGGGGAAAGGTATTGTGTCTCTGCATTCCTGAACAATGGCTGGTCAACAAATCCGTTAAAAGCCATTATTTAAATAAATTTGGAGATAAAGAAGTTCAAAGCGGTATGTCATAACTTATTTGCTTCTTGGGAATTTAGTTTTCGTTTATCCAAAGTAATTACCATTGCCAGATCTTGCGAAATAGCCACACTCATGACTTGCATCAACTCGGCAATGGTTTGCCAACTGGAAAAATTTTTCTTAAAGTGGATCTCGCATGTTCTGAGTAACACCAGCAGGATGATACCTGCATTTTTCTATATCTGTTGCTTCTCCTTTCTACCAGATCTACGGGAAATAGTTTGAACGACATCGTAACAGTTAACAAAAATTCGGTCACCTCCTTTAATTAAGTAAATGTCAGTGACTACCTGATCAAAAACTGCCGGAACCATTGCTGACATTCGACAAGCACGAGAGAAGTGTCACATTGTAGACGAAACATTGAAGGAATACTTCGAAACCGACTTTCGTTGAACCCCGGTGTGCATAATCAATATGTATTCTTCCTTTGATGAGCTTACACGAGGTTGATAAAAATATTTATTACCGGCTAACGTTTCGACGTCTTCGTCTTCATCAGAGCCGATGATCCGAGTCGATGGTCCACGAATAACAAGCGTGTTACCAACGGATATTGTCATTATATCTACCATCAGCATCGTGTATAAAAGGGCATCACTGAATGAGTGTGCCCCATTCGAGGAGACGGACCGCTGAGGAAGACCTGACTCGACACGAAGGCGAAGCCGCCACATCGAGACGAATAACAAGCGTGGACCATCGACTCGAATCATCGGCGCTGATGAAGACGAATACGTCGAAACGTTAGCCGGTAATAAATATTTTTATCAACCTCGTGTAAGCTCATCAAAGAAAGAATACATATTGAAGGAATAGTTTGTTATGAACTTGTTCCCATTAAATCGAAAATCTGCCCTCTTGAAAAAGTTCACTGAAAGCCGTGGAACTTTTAATCTGCCTAATGCACGAACGAATAGGATGCATTAGACGAGCTTTCCAGTCTCCTTGGACTAGTGTCTACTTTAAACGAATTAGTTATTCTGTCGTCTGGCAGCTTTAGTTAGGAATTTACGTAGTCATATATTTGAAGCTTTCGTTTTCTTTATCTCCTGCGACTAAAATTCACGTAGCGGGTGATGTTAGATGTCTTTGATGTTGGGACAGCTGAAACAGGGATTAACTGCAGATATGTCAAAAGATTACGAATAGTATTTTCATCATAGGCTCTGAAGAACACTAGGACGTCGAAACGAAGAAGGTCTAAGTCTCTAGTTTGAGGGCTGTTTTACGCTCCAGTCTTAAATGTAGCTTTTCGATGATTAGAAGATCTATTGTCGGCATCTGATGTAAATACGCCGTCATACACAGTATGTGAGCTTTCACATGCTGCTAAGATTTCGCTGTTATGAGTTACGCGATCAGCTGGGCGCAGCACCTCGTAAGAAGTGCTGTCTGGCGATTCCTGATCATCGACGGTCTCTACTCCGTGAGGAATGTATGCATTTTCTATAAGTTTCAGTTTCAGTGTCACAGCCCGAAAAGCACCACCAGCAGACTTCGTCTTCTTTCACTTCGTAATTGTCACACTGGTGACCAATTTTGTTTTCCAATTGATGGCTTTTCAAAAACTTGTCCAGTTTGTCTAGGTTGCAGATAATTTTTCTAAATCGTTCACGTAAAAGTTCCTCCTTATTTTTTTCTTTACAAAAACTCTATGTTAAGCCTACAATAAATGATAAAGGTTAACGCCGTCGGCGTTGATCAATCCTTGAGGGATGCGTCATGCATTCGACTTCATTAAGCATCGTTTTGAAGAGATTGAATGCATACCTGGCCTTTACAATGACTCACGGTGATCTACCGATGTATCTAGTTAGTGCTGCTATCCTCCCAGTCGACTCTGGTATTGAATTGCCGATCCCAGAAAGATGGAAGGCTGGATGAGCCTGGGTAGCAGGATCGAGCCAACGACCACATGTTTACTGCAGGGCACTTCCAACAACTGCGCTTTATGCTCCCTTATGAATATGTTGGAACTGTTACTATGTAAGGCAATTTGACTACAATTTTGTAGCAGGATCGAGCCAACGACCACATGTTTACTGCAGGGCACTTCCAACAACTGCGCTTTATGCTCCCTTATGTTTAACCCACAATATGTTGGAACTGTTACTATGTAAGGCAATTTGACTACAATTTCCTCACAGACATAGCTCAACATACGGTTCTTTATTTACTTACAACAACTGCAAATCCTTTTTATCTTTATTCACATATAAAGGTCACGTGTAGCGCAATGGTTGCAATACACATGAGATCGCCCCCGCGCCCTGGGCTTACGAAGTCTTCCATCCCTCCGGGATCGGTAAAATGGTACCAGACTTGTCTGGGAGGATAGTAGCAGTGGCTCGATACTCGATACATGGGTAGGCCAGCGCGAGTCATTGTGAAGGCCAGATATGCATTAAATCACCTCCAACGATACTAAATGAAGTGGAATGCATAGCGCATCCCACAGGGATTGATCGACGCCAAGGGCTTTCTGCTTTATTTTTTTTATTCAGATATAATATGGACACAAAGGATTTACGATCTTTCTTTCTCAAAGAGAACCAAGCCTTCTACCAAAGAGCATTCGTTTTGTCCCAAAAGATTTTCGTGGTCAGGTTTCTGTGCTACTTCATTGCCATTATATTTTGGGTGTTACGTTGTTCCAGGATATGCAAATTGTTAATATTATTCAGAGGTCATACACCTGTTGTCAAAGCAGCGACACAATCCTACCTTATTTTTTGTGCCCGTATCTTCATTGAAGTATCGGGAGCAATCAACTCTGTGGATGTTTTCCCATGAAAAATTGGCTCCTAGTGTTGTGCAGGCAAGTTGAGCGGGTGTCACGTTCCACACACGTGCCTAGTGCTGCGGCGGCTGGGATGAGGGCTAGCGCTCCAAGGCCGCAGCAATTCGACAGTCTACCTCGCCCGGTTTCATTTAAATTTTACGCCTCGCTCTGTTTCTTCACCTCATCCATCATCCATTTCTGTTGGCACGAAGCATTTCTATATCTCTGAAGCTTTATAGATTCTAATAAAAGCTTGGAATATTTGGAAACGTCAGAGCTACTCGTATTTCACATCCCAGTGATCTAACAACAGGTCCCAATCAGTAGTTGATTTTGTTTCTGTACTACACTTGTCATTATTTGTTTTCAACTTTAGTAAGTTTCTAGCACTCGAAATATTCAAATGAACTTGCCACTATTTCAACAACTCTAGACCTCTTCACTATTGTGGTTTTTCAACCATGCAATATGTTGGCGGTGAACATGATCACGTGAACGCTTGTAATTGTGATTTGGCAGTTTCCCAAGTGTTTTCTCCTACTCCTTATGCTAGTTATTCAAATTCTAATTTTGGAAGGAACACCGACATGGCAAGGACGGATGGCTTAGACAATCGGCTCAGGTAATCGCCGCCCTAAAGAAAACGAAAATGTCGAAATCCTAGCCGAATAAGTGTTGTTTAACAACTTCCTGTAAGCTCATAGATAAAACAAATATGTGAAAATTATCCGACTTCCGCTATTCGTCCGGATTCACTAATAGAATTCCAAGAAAGCGTTCGTCAACGTTAAGCTCAACGTCGACGAAAATTTCGGCAAAGGTAGAAAAAATCCGTAAACCTTAAGAACAAAAAAATTTTGCCTTTCTATGAAACCTTTGGTTTTTATGCATTCATCTAGCACTGGTCCATCCAATCCATTTTTTCATTTGATATTGAATACACTATTTATAAAAACTGAACGTCCTGAAAAAATTGAACTGACATAAGCGAAGCTTTTCTTCATACGCGATCTCTTTCGTGTTTTCCTTTAAAAACGGAACGCAATTCGCCGCACCACTTCATCTTTTCCTCGTCATTGCTCTTTTGGATTGCCTTTCACATGTCAATGTGGTTCCAGACATCCCAGCTGCTCTGATAGATCGCTTCCGGCAGTGCTTTTTTCTTTACGAGTATCATTATGAAACTGCTCCATCATTGGATGTGCCCTGCATCGCGTTATCACTTTCTTGTGAGGCTGGGGAGTAACATTCACTAAGTTTCATAAATTCATAAGCAATTGAGAATGATAATGTTTGGAGTTCCTTTATGACGCAATCAATCGCCCCTTCGCTTTCATAGCACGACGACTTCATTCGAGTTTCTCGATACAGGCAAAGGTAATAGTACCGTCTACTACCATTCTCAAATCATAGCAATGCAGTGTTATAGCGGAATAGTCGGCGTCATGAGGTAAACAGGTCATTTTCATTCATACAATGAAAGCTACTATTGACACTGCTTATTTCAAATGCCTAAAGAGATCCAATTTTTTATACGTTCTCTAAACAGTGAGGAAATACAACAATCAGAATGCTCAGATATGTAACGATTAGTTAGCGGCGAGGTGGAGCGGTTCAGATCGCGTAGAATATTGGCCACACGGGTCTCCTAGTAATTGTGTTTATCTTCCAGCTTCAAACTTAGGTAATTGAACCTTTATATAGAGACATAGCATTAATAACATAATAGTAACGACAGAAAAGTATTGGCATAAGAATCACGCAAGTTAAGGTGATGAGATGCTATGGCTAGTAGTGAAATGAGAGATAATGCTATTGGAACATTATTACATCACTGATACAACAATAGCAGTAATAACGAATTACATCCAAACAACCGTTGGTTAGCCGTGAGCGATACCACGCTCGTACTATCCACGGCCGGTGCGGCGGCTGAGGTAGACAGTGGGAGAGGGAGACTGTATGCTGGGGCAGAGAAGGAGACAATACTGGGGAGGAGAGGGGTACTGACGAACCGTGTTTTCGGTTGCGACTAAGGATCAACATTATAGCGGTGAGATGCACTTTAGAATAATCGATGAGGACAGCAAGTTACATGAGCATTGACGATGCTATGGACAACGAATGGTGAGTCATCTACGGAATACAGTCAGGCGGCTGGTCGTGGATAACGCTATGGCTGCAAGGTGAAGTTTGAGCATTGGTGGGTACCATCATTCTCTAAGAGTCAAGGGCCAAAATGATAACGACTGAAACTGATAAGCCTACAGCGGCTTGAAAGAATGCATAGCATAAGTTGGCAGCTCGGCGGCCTTGTAACATTGTGGGAGTAGTGGTACATGCCACCGATGGCGTTGGAGGCAGAACGCATTTGGAAACGCCCGCCACTACTGACAGCGCACTATAGACAAGCCAAGAAACAAGATGAAATAATCTAAGGATTACTGAGGACGAATGACAATGGATGAGAATGAGTGAGAATGAATTGAGGTTATGGAGGATGACTGTGAATGACATTATAAGCAGCGGATTATCCGTGCTACCGATCGGGGTGATGTGAGTGATGGCATGTCTCAGCCGTCGAAGGCACCTGGGTTATATTGGATGCAGGAGCCGCGTGCGTATGCAACCGCGGCCGATCTGGATTGTTGATCCTGGACTGCAATAGACTGTACTTAGCTGTCGAAACATCAAATGTCATTGTCTTCGTTGTTTCACAAGGAAGTAGTAAACTGTTCTATTGCTACGCCTTCATCTTCGTATTAGCCAACGTCGCTGTGCGACTGAAGTCAAACCTGAACCGCTATTGTGCTTGAGATACTGAATGTAATTGACCGAGTAGATTATAAAGGTTACATTGCGATAAATGGTGCGCCGCTGCGAGACAGCCATGGTATAGATATCAAATACTATTGTTTAGATAGATAGAGAACTTTTCAAGAGGAAAGTTCTTTATAAGATATGAGCAAAACTCCCAGCTTCAATTGGGCTTTCTTGGCCCGTTTACCGTTTCAGTGGACTCAAGTGCTATCCACCACACCAATCCATGCTTCGCCTTAGTCTCATTCAGTTTTTTTCTCTTAATCCATCGGTGTCATCATCAATTACCCATTAACCGGAATGATCTGGGGAGCACAAATCGACGTTGAACCCAGTTAAGCTGAAACTACTGTTGAAATTGCAATCTTCTAACTCTTATTTACTGTCTTTTCCTTTTTTAGTACCGACAGAGTAAAAATTGTCTCATAGAAATGCAAAGCAAGAGCTCCCTTTCTAAGAGACTATTTTTACAGAGCCCCAGTTGGTGAGGGGGATAGCACGTGTGCTCTCGGCAAGGTTAATCGCTCTTTAGATGCTCACCTGGGGTTCCGAGTTTAACTCATATCTCAACATCCTTATTCTTGTATTTCACATCCTACCTTGCCATGAAAAAGAATAGAATGCGCAGTGAAACAAAGTTAGTGCGTAATGGTGAAAATACTCAGGCCAACATAGGCACTGATTTGTTCCACACCATTTGGAGTGCGACTCATATTTCGTTTGCTGATTCTGATTTCGCTTACTCATCTAAAGTAAGTGCTCTTTTTGGAAGAAGAACACATTGATATACCGCCAGTAATGCTTTGAATTTCAATCAGAACAAAGTTTATTTTTTTGTAAGATTAAAAATTTATTAAATATGTCATCTTTTAGTGCACTAAACTGCAGGTCCGACATGTGGGGATTGAAACATGTGCTTTTCCATTAATCTGCTTAGCGTGGTGGGACGAGATGTCCTCAGTTTTAACCACAGCAAACTTTCGCTTGCTGGCATAATAATTGGGATAATAATGTTAAACTCACCTTTAAATCTGACAAATCTCTGTTGATTTTTATTTTAAATGGCCAGACATCACATGTCGTAGTACGCGTATCCCAGCATTTCTTTCATTTGGTTCGAATCCTTGCATCCATCATCCACCAAAGTGCTCGGATTTTGCGTCTGGGTTTAGCTACCCTTGGAGGATTTTTGATATTTTTCATGAATGCCGTTGAATGCCGGTTGAGTCGATTTTCCCTGTAATCACTGAATAAGCGGAGATCTTATGTCTTATGGATTGGCGGGAGTTCTTCAGACAACTCCGTTACCAGTTTCTTGAGCACGGAGGGTTGAGTCACATAGCGTCGAACAAGGCCTTGCGTGTACTGGGTGACATCACTACCATTACCCTACCCGCACCAGATACTCTTTGGACCATGTTTGAATTCTTAGAACTCCAATAATTCCTCTTTCATGATGAAGTAATCTAGCATTGTTTGATTTCAGAAGTGATCCACATAAGTCTCATAAAATGTTTCGTCTTATGGAGAAACAACGTCTAGTCCGAGTCATTAAATTCTCGGGTGCGGATGCTTTGCTTAAACGAAAATTTTTTGTGGTGAGCCTTTTCATAAGTGTACTGTTCCCATCGTTGTACATGGCATTTAGGTTGCAGGAAACTTTTACACTGTGATTTGTTGGTGCAGTGGGTTTGGTTCCGGTTGGTGTTTGGTCAAGTGTTGTTTTGACCGCTGTGTCATACTGTCTAGAACCTGCCAACGAATACTTCGTGATGTTTTTGCTAATGTCGTGACATTTTCGTGTCATAGTAATAATGTCGCAATAATTTTCACAATGTCTTCTTTTTCTCATAACTTTACATCATAACGTCTTCTGCATACGACCTTTTCTTTCACCTGTTTATTCCACACGCATTGGTTCCTACGAGCAGCAGCTCGAAATTTGTAAGTACTGCACTGAAATCGGTGATTGGTTCCTTTTCTCCCTCATCAACGACTTTCCTCGCTCTTTTTTCTTTCTTGTCCTTTTTCATAAAGCCCTATTTTATCATATTTCCTAGGTTATCACTATATAGAAAGCAACCCTTGGTTAGTCATGGACTCGAAAAATGAGTCATCGATGCCGATTCAAAATTTAGTTCGATTTACGACCTTCCTTTACGTCATGCAATTAGGCTTACTGGGATATCATTTTAATGTGTCTATACTAAAGTAGTCACTATTAGTTCGGGTTTTCATGCTACTTGCTGTCCTGACACCACGTCACCACCACGTTGTCACATAGAGCGATGCGAGCAATCTATCGCTAGCTCTTCACGAACAACATTCGAAAAGGTCATTACGACGGAAATTTAATAAAACCGGAAAATTTTGTATATAATGATGGTGAGATATTAGTAAAACTCCGGACTGCAGGTGTCTGCGGTGTAGATCGAACCTGTCATTACCATTTCTGGCGCTAACGTGTTCATCACCACACCATGCAGGTTCTTCGTTTTGCCTTTCTCTTATAGGTGCTACCAGCTATCACCAGTCAGTGTAAAATTACTTTACTTAAAAGAAAAGATCGTGCAGAGAAATTTAATACTTTTCGTGTCAGCTTTGGTGTGCGAAATGGACAGTTGAGCTTTACTGGGGTTTGCTGAATTTACTCCATACGCACGGAATTTCTATACAAATAGTACTTACTATCCGATCCACTCCATTTAGATGCCACGTGCAAATGGTCGTCAGACAACAAGCAACACTGGGCTTTGTAATGCTCGTTTCAAAATTGCGCCTACGCTGAATCACTTTCTCTTTCATTTCACTAATTTCATGCCACATTACCTTTGATTCAGTTGTTGCACTTGTTTGGTCAGGAGACAGACTAACCGCCTTTTTTCTTAGAACTCAGCTAGTCTGGTCTTATATATATATATGGCAGTCTTATATAGTTGAGTGCTTGCGCAGTTCGTTTAGTTTCCTCGGATCGCAGTTCACTTCAATAAGATTACAACTGCCTACTCTTTTTTCACACATTAAAAATACTGTTGTAGATTATTTCAATGCATTAGAATATATCGCAGAGATGTTTGGTCACTTCCGCTTTTTGTTGTATTCTACTCGTCGACTTTCCTTACTTTCCGAGGATCTTTTGCTAAGATTAGTTAGCTCCTTGGCGAAGTGGTCAGGGACATCACTATGACACACACGTGGAATCGATCCCCGCGCCCATGGCCCGCCAAACCTTCCATTCCTCCGGGGTCGACAAGTTGGTACCAGACTTGTCTGGGGTGATAGCAGCACTGGCTCGATACATATGCATTCAATTACTTCCAACGGTACGTAATGAAGTCGAATGCATGACGCATCCCTCAGGGATTGGTCAACGACGAGTGCTTCTTTTTTATTAACTGTGCCAACAAAAATGATTTTCCGCGATTGCTGCTCTACTTCACCAAACTTCATGCCTCGCATTGCAGATTAACGCCTCGGTAAGATTCCCAGGATCCTACTAAGCCTTTCTCTTTTCCTCTTATGTCCGTCATTTCATTTAGAGTTTCGCAGAGATTTTTCTACAGACCCTGTTTTAAATCCAACAATGAGCATTTTTGTTCCTCTTTGACAAATTTTTCATAAGCGTGGAAGAAATTAAGTTATTTACTAATATTAGGAAAAAAACAACTACAATAGGGCTTCTCCACCTTTTTGTTGGCACTAAGTTGTTTTTTCCGCTTCATATTGTCAACTCACCAGCACACTCAGCCACATGTGTAGCAAAAATTTTCTCAGCCAACTGACGACAATGTGCGTCATGTACGATTCTTACTCTCTCTTCAAAAGATTCGTATCCCTCACGTACGAGATTAAGGTGTACCTTTGTATATAAATGTATATATTATCCATGAGCGTGATTTTATAATTCATATTTGGATTGTACCCGCCCACTACGTCAATGTGAAGGCCTTGCCAGTGATTGCGATAAAGCTCATGTTGGCATGCTCTTGCTCGAACAAGTTCTCTGCTTACTCTCATAATGTCCGATAGGCAATCTGCTAATGTACCAAAAGCTTGCGGCAGAGCGCATCATGCTACTACACTCATCTAATCATTCTTTCTACTTCCGTTTAGCAAACACGAGGTGTTATTTTATTTCTTTATATACGTGCAAGCTGACGTTTCGGCGAATTTTGCCTTCATCAGGGCCTGGTCAAGTTGACTGCAATCTACACGGCCAAACAGCTCCGTAACCAAACAGAAAAGATACTGAACCAAAATTTCAATCACATTGAACACCGTGACCTACCACGCCGCTCTGAGCCGCCTAAGAAATGAACTGCGATGATGATCTGTACTTTCAAAACTCACGCGTTTCATCGAAATCATACATTTGGTATATAGTGATGGAGTCTGATATTATGTTCGATGACATCGGTCTAGCACATTGAGAAGATAAGGGTCAATTAGCTTCTTTATACCATCGAAAACGGCCTACTGCTTGGGACAGTAGAACTTTGCGGCATTGTTGACCTCATATTGCGAACATAACTCAAATCGTTTTTATTGAGCAATTAACAACGTGAATTGAACATTTACGGTTGGAAAGGTGTCATTCAGTGTCAACTTTGACAGCCTTCTTCACCCATACTCAGTCATAAAGATATTATTAAGGCGAGATGTAAGAATTTTATTTTGTTTGGAGAAGTTTTACGGAGATCTCACTTTTTGCCGGGTTAACACGGAAAGTTTCGCGCGAAAATTTTCGCTGTGTAACCAGGACCATACATGATGGCTTTAGGTCCTCAACGACAAATTACCTTAGGTCCACAACGATCTCGACCGAGCGACCTCACGGATCCCACAATGTCCATCTTGAGTTTAGTGGATTCCAGAGTTTTTTTTAACCGCACTATGTGTACTTATTCGATTGCTAGTCGACAGAAGATCAGAATTGTAGTGGTGCGACCAGAAAAATCACCCTCTACAGTTCCCATGTTCGACTTTCTATTAACCTCGGCACTGGAATATGAATGCGTAGTTTTCTTGTTCAGCAATCGCGAGGTTGTTATACAGCATACATTTACTTCCATAGAAAAACACACAATACAATACAACACAACAGTAGCTGATGTTTCGGCAGAATCGCCTTCTTCAGAGCCTGGAAGGGTACACTGATATACAATTTATTAGGCCAAACACTTCATTGGGTGTTTTTCTATGGAAGTAATTGTATGCTGTATAACAACCTCGCGATTGCTGAACAAGAAAACTACGTATTCATAAGTTATTATTGTTTGCCTTCTGGACTAATAACATCGAAAATTAAAAAAAAACTCTCGAGGTTGATCAATCCCTGTGGATTGAGCCATGCATTCGGCTACACTAAGCATCGCTGGAGGTGACTGAATGCACATCTGCGCTTTACGATAACTCGCGGTGGCCTATCGGTGCATGGAGCCAATGCTGCTAACCTCCTAGGCAAGTCTGGTATCAAATTAGCGACCACAGAGGAAGGGAAGGCTTGGTAAGCTTTGGGCGCGGGAATTGATCCCATATGTAATACAGCGCACCTCCAACAACTGCGTCACGGGCCCTAGAACAACGGCGTTTTTTTTTTTTTGGTTAAAACTCGAATGTAGGACAAAGAAGGGAGCAAAAAATCGTCGCTCAACAATTGCTTTTGAATTCATAACTGCCAAATGTATCATGCTTAACACTCTTTTAGAATACACGACGTAGATCGTTGGATGAGAATTTTTTTCAAGACTATATGACACGCGGTTGTGGCGGAGTGGTCGAAAGCGCCCTGCAATACACCGTAGATCCTCCTCGCGCCCATGGCCCACCAAGTCTTCCATCCCTTCGGGGTCCGCAAATAGGTGCCCGACTTATCCGGGAGGATAACAGCAGTGGCTCGATACATCGGTGTGCCACCGCGAGTCATTGTAAAAGGCTAGATATGCATTCGATCACTTCGAAACGATGCTTAATGAAGTCGAATGCATGGCTCATCCCTCACGGATTGATCAATGCCGATGGCTTTATCCTTTATCCTTTTATATAACACATATACGAAGAAAAAGGAATATGACACAAAAAATTACGAATAAATCCGTTCCAGGTTGACATCATTGTAACCAAATGCTCACTTAGGGCTACAGCAAGCTGAAATCCAGCGGCACTCATCGCTTAAAAGCTTTGTGCTAAGAGGTTCTAATTGTCTTCGTTTTTCGTGGCAGAAAAACAAGACTTAGGTTACACTACAATCTTACGAAATGATATATCCATTCCAAGACATGTGAGGAACAATGGCGAGGAAATGAAGCACAGAGAAGCCTGTACTTTTCTTGAACACAAGTATATGTGAGTGGATTAACCATTGTTCGGATAAAATGTAAGCAAAAATGGAGTAAAAAAGCTAAAATTGAAGGCGTATTGAGAATTACGCAAAAGTTTTAAACGACCTTCTTCGATGGACTCATTCATAGTCGAACTTTTGAGAAATTACGCGCTCGGAATAACCCCTTTCTCAAGTATTTCCACTTCTTTTTTCGCTCCTTTGCTGGTAATCAGCTTGTTTCGTCAGATTCAAACATCAACTCTGAATTTTTACGATCCAAAAATAACAGGTTTTTTTTCGAGAAAAATGTGAAAAAATCGATCGATAAGCTATCTCCAATGTTTGACTTTTAAAAGCGAAAAGTTTACAAAACTACTATTAATTTAGTACATTTCCTATTGCTTTTTCAAGTGTTTTTAAAGCAAGGAGTTTCAAAATTATTTGCGATTGCTATTTTAGTGTTACAGGACGCGTGTGGCGCAGTGGTTGGACGCGCCGTTGCGACACACATGTGGAACCGATCCCGGCGCCCATGGTCCACCATGCTCTCCATCCCTCCGGAGTCGGCAAATTGGTACCAGACTTGTCTGAGGAGGATAGTGGCATTGGCTCGATACGTCGGTAGAAAACCGCAAGTCATTGTAAAGGTTAGATATGCATTCAATCACCTTCAACGAGGTCGCTTGCATGTATCCCTCAGGGATTGATCGACGGTTAGAGCTTCATCCTTCAGCTTCATTATTGTATATAGTCGACAATGACGATGACGATGATACGAAATCTATCAGGTGAAAGTACTAAGCATGATTTTTGTAGAGATTGATTCTTAAACTTTTTCAGGCTCTTAAATCTGGAATTTATTATGACGGCGATGAGGTCCAACTTTATATGAATACCAAGTTGTTGTAAATGTTAGTTCTTGTAGCTGCCACGCGGGTCCTTTTCCGTAACTGTCGCGAACAACTTCGAGTTTGGGTTACAATAGCTTATAGCAATAACAAGTGTACAATAATAATATCTGGTATGGGCTTAGGTAGGTGTACACGAGCGAAATGTGAACAAGCGGTGCAATTGAACGAAGTTAGGTGGATATCGGAGTTGGAGCAATGAGGAACTGAGGGACTGGATGAATACTGTCGCACACTACCAGCACTTGAAGACGAATCCCCTCCACTTCTTGTCTTACTTCTGTAGTGGCTAGGGCTTTGCCAGAGGGAACTAACTTTTCGCTGCTTCTTGGAATTATTTAAGAAAATAGTTCATGGAATAGATTGCCATCAAGCATGTTCCCACTTCTCGTCTTTGAGCGAAATTTCACTATATGCAAGAATACAGGTACTTCCAGAGAGGTCATCAGAAAATGGTATGCACTTTATGAGTGCCTCTCTAATTTTGTGCTTGCCCTGGTGTCCTCTTGCATTAGGAATTCACATGTGTAGGACCATTTTTATGCCGTGCCATCTCGTTCCTAATGGCCCGATATCATTTCCCTCATTTCAGCTCTTGGAACCTCCCCGTTCATTGTTTTCGACTATCGAAAAACTTCTATCCGGCCTTTACATTCGATTTGTGATCCAGATGTTTGAATAAATATTTTTATCCTCAGGAAATGGATGTACATTTAACGTGATTCCTGTTCGAGCCCGGAAATGAAACATTTGGTAAAATAGATAGCGGTGTGAATTGCTAATGTAGAATGTGCAATGGATTGAACTTACTGCTTAGATTTTACTACTTATTAATGTCCACTTTCAAGCAAGTAAGTCTATGTAGACTTCAGCGTTTTCGTACCACGAAGTTTGTATCTAGAAAATGTTACGCAATAGTTTAGGCTATCGTCGCAATTGGGAGTGCAGAACAATGGTGTAGAACAAGGATATACGTACTTAACAACGGTGTACAAAATAGCAGCACTGACTCGATACATCGGTAGGCCACCACGAGTCATCGTAAAGGCCAGGTATGCATTCGGTCACCTCGAAACGAGCTTAATGAAGTCGAATGCATGGCCCTCAGGGATTGATCAACGCCGAGAGCTTTATCCTTTATGTGCGTTTGTATATGTATGTGTAGGTGTCTGTCTGTCTGTCGATCTGCGCATTTGTACTTGTGTTTAAGTGCCTGTCTGTACGTTTACACATAGAGTGTGTTTCCATATGTGTACACTGTGCTACGTGTATAATTAGAGCAACCTTCCAAAATGTATCAATATATAACAACCTCGCGATTGCTGAACAAGAAAACTACGCATTCACCCTCTACACTTAATGATTTATAAAAAACTTATTTTCGAAAAAGTTCATTGGCCGGTAATTTAACTAACAATTAACTGTTATCTCATTTTAATCACGATCGTTATTCTAAGAAACACTCGGATTTGAAAAACACCGACGGAGACCAACACAGTCTGCAAAATACCTCTAAATGCCGACAGCAATGCATTTGCACCGTGGGCCACAGTAACACTCAGTAGATAATAGGATACATATCTCGTACCCATAAAACGATTGCGTAAACTCTCTTCTGCAATTCTTTTTCTACGGTCAAAAAACCAGAAAAACAGCAGCCGACGAAAAATTTGGTGTCGTTCGTGGGGCCAACCATATAAAGCGGTATCTGGAGCGGAATAAATTTTTGCAGAGAAGGGATGAAAGCCTCAAATTCCTTCGGAATCGTAGCCATTCCAGAATAAAGTTTGCTAACTTAACTCCCGATATCCTTGTTGAGCAAACACAGGTGTTACTTTCTTCATTATTCCAGTGATTCTGATGTTTTGGCTGTATAGTCCTCTTCAGAGTCTGGAAGAGAATATTGATTTGGAATTTATTATGCCAAACACTTTAATAACACAAAAAGAAAGATGAAAATCTATACGGTAATCACATGGTCAACAGCTTTTCGAAAAACCGACAGTTTTTACCTGCCTTTCACTGAAAAAGAATAGGCGCTCAGAGTCGCATATGGTTGATGACTGCACCACCCCACATCAGAAATTGATGCGAAGGTACGGGGCGAGATCACGTGTAATTTCCTGGCATCCGTCCCTTCTAGTCATTGTCGAATTCTTAGAGCTAATCGAGAATGCCTCAAGAAGAGAAGTTTGGTTTTTGGTATCCTTTGCTAGGAAAGTGCCTAAATTAATTAGTTTAATTAACCTAATATGTTTTCTTTCTTTGATAAGCTTACACGAGATTGATATACGATCTTTATTTGGCTAACGTCTTGACGGTTTTGTCGTCGTCAGAGTCGATGATTCGAGTCGTTGATCCACAGTCGTTGATGTCCTCGAGGTAGCATCTTCGTCTTCGTCAGGAAGGATACATATTGATTAGTCATGCTGATGTTAAAGGGAGCTCAGTTTTGAAATATTAATTAATAAATTACTTAGGCCTATTTCTAAAAGAATTCCTTTGTCAATAACATCGATGCAGATGAGCAAAGTCTAAAAATTGTGAATGGAGTTTATCTAACGACTTTAGATAGCCCTAAAAAAGCCAATCCATCAAAAAGCGTCTATCTGCAAATGATTTCGAACGGATACCTCAATTTGAAGTCGCATGAGCCGAAAACAACTACTGAATTGTGTCCGATTGCAGTGCTGGGGATAATAAGAGATCTTGAGAAGCTAAAGATGCGAAAGTATTACCCGAACCCACTGACGTTGGGAAGAGCATCTACAAATGTCGACAAGTCGACCTTCGCAAAACTAGTATGATCGTCTTCCATGGACTAGACAGAATGGATCCAGTAAGGAGTTGATGATCGCTTTCTGCATTTTGTACTTCTGTACTTTGTCAACCACGTCCGCAGGCATACACCTCTGGTCACGCAAGGTCAATCAGCTTTCCATACGCTACCTTTGAAATGGAAACTTCGTAATCCAATACTTACTGCACAAGAAAGGGGACTTGTTCAACATCGGAACTTATTCGCCCCGTTGGCCTGAAAAAACAAATATCTCACAACGCTCGGTCTAGTGCAGCGATCAACGGATTTTTGACTTTTGGGAGATGTAAAGGTAGGAAGTCTTGAACGAAAAATCTCGTGTTTTTCGGATCTTCGAGCCAGTCGAACCTAGCTGACTGTGTTAACGCTTAATAAAGGTGGGGGGTAGGGGAGGGTGGGATTGATTTACCAGTGTTCTACCAATGCATTTACTTGTTATACATTAAATTTTATTTTTTTTTAATTTTAGACGAAAATTTTCTCGAAATTACGTCAATTCGTCTTAAGAGTATATTTCTGTTTATTTCTGTTTTGCAACCAACTGTTCGCCAGCACCTTTGCTGCTTTATCAACTCACTTGTTTTTTCGTGAAACGGGCCCAAGTCGAATAAATAGTGTAGAATAATAGCGCGTTGGCTGACTGACTGGCCCTCATTATCCTCGCCCACTCTCTCTTCTTCTTGTCTGAATGTCCTCTCAGCTTGTCATATATTCTCAACGTACGCCTATTCTTTGAAAAAATACTGGAATTGGGCGCCACTGGATTTTCAAGACTTCCGAATGGCAGATCGACGTGCCAAGAGAGCATTTGAGTAGTGATACTGCTATGGGGTTTCGTGTCTATTAGTTGAAGTTTTACAATAATTCGCTGCTTGTTGTTGAGAAGACACGAGATTATTACTACAATGTTTATTTCACGATAGATAATGTTTCAGCGGATTTTGCTCTCTCCAGAGCCTGGAAAGGTTAAGTTGGTTAGTGGGAAATCTGGTGAGCCACATACTTTCACAATCCTCAATGATTTAAGGATTTCTTGATGAGTTTTTCTTCATTGTTCTTTATTGTTCAGTGTCGACACCAATAGAAAGTTGGTCCTGGGATTTACTGCACAAAGTAATGGAATTTGAACAGCTTTCATAAGTTTTATCATAAACACATGTTGTTTCAATAGCATGGAATTGACTTGCATAAGAGAGGATACGGTTCTCGGCGTTGATCGATCCCTTAAAGATGCACAATGCATTTGACTTCATTAAACATCGTTGGAGGTGATTGAATGCATGTCTGACGTTTACAATGATTCGCGCTAAGCTATCAATGTATCGAGCCAGTGCTGCTATCCTTCCAGACAAATCTGGTTCCAGTTTGCCGACCCCAGAGAAATAAAGGGTCTCGTGAGCATGTAACGTGGAGATTTCATTGGTATTTATTGTAGGGAGCCTTCGACCACTGCACTACACTCTCTCCCATTGCAGACTAGTTACATACAGATCAAAATACGTGCGTGACGAAATCTCTAAAAACACATTCAAGCAGTTCATGTTGTGAGAAAGCGTCCTGTGGAATAAATGAGAATTGTGGAAGAGACTTTACTCTATCGTTCTATGGGTACGAGTGATATCTATGCTACTATTTACTGTGTGTTACTATGGTCCATTTTGCAAAAGCATTGCTGTTTGCATTTTGAAGTATTCTACATCCATTGTTGAGTCCATTTCGGAATTTTTTTCATCCACATATTCCATGTGATGACCATTGTAATAAGAATGAATGTATAGTTAATAGTTAGGCAAATCGTCGTTCATTTAACTTTTTAGAAAAAGTGTTTTTGGAAGTCATTAAATGTAGAGAACTGTTTTCTGATCTCATCCATGCTGTTTTAATCCGCTTTCGATTGGCAATAGAATGAATGTACACAGTGCGTTAGAAAAAAATCTGGAAGTCATTAAACTACTATTGACACTGTAATGTCCATACAGTCGTTTGGTCCAGATAGCTACGTGCATTATAATGCCCAAGCAGGGAGGAATCTGGCACTACTTACATGGATGCTTGGCTGACCAGTCCTCACTGGTTGCGCAGGCCCCAACGAAACTTCCATTTTTTCGGAGTTTTGCTGGTTTGGCCATTGTGGTTCTCTGAAGTCCCAAGATCTGTCTAGCCAAAGTCTGTCCCAGGTCGTCACCACCACAGGCAGTCGTCGCCCTGGTTATCAGAGGAAAAGTTGCCGCCATACGACTAATTTGGTAACAAGACGGTGGTTGATCCTGGTATTAAACTCTTAGCTGGGCTTTCTGACGGAAACGTCGGAGTATTCAATATGGGGAATCCTGAGCATCTCCAAGCCACAATAAGGCTTTAAACCTTTAGGAGGGTTTGGCATCAAAAACTTTCGAAATTTTGAAGACGCAGGTTAACCTTTTAAAATTTCCTTAGGAAAGTTAGCAGGTGAAAACAAACGATACATTGAAGAACGCCATCGTGTTTTGTTGGAGGGAAATTTCTCTTGCTCGTTTACTTTTGAGTTAGAATTTCGGCCTTGAAGCGACGATAGGTGTCTATGGGCTGCACAAAACGAGGAGTTCATCCCAACGACTTCTATATTCTTAGAGTTCCCATTGCAAAATTCATCATTAGCTGAGATGTGTTCATTTAACGTTAAAAGCGGCCATTATTTTCGTATCGTCTGAGTCCAATAGGGGTTTCGTCCTTACTTAAGAGTTACTAAATAGAAACTATATCGCTTTAAGTCGCTGCTATTTCAGGCGTCCGAAAACACTTTTGCTTTGAAATTGCTAACTATAAAATATCTAATTCATGCAATACAAGTTAATTGAGGTGAACCCACTAATATGCAAAATTGTGCTCATGTAGTCCTCATTTGCAAAAACTTTTAACACTCCAGAAAACTGCGAATGTTTTTTCATGTTATAGAGTGAAGAATGTCTGCTGACGTAAAGCAGCGATTAAAGGTGCCCTGCAAAACGAGCCTGGTTCGACCCCCTTCACACGCTCACAAACCCTTTCAAGCATTGCGGGTCTGCAGATTGGTACCAAACTTGTCTGGGAGGATAGCATTACTTTCATGGTATATCGATAGGACACCGGAAATCACTGTATTGACAGATGTGCGTTCAATCACCTCTAACGGTGAATATTGTGGTCTACTGCATAATGCATTCCTCAGTGGTTCATCAACGCCGGAAGCTTTTAAAGCTTTAACGCCTTAGACGAAAGACGAATCCAATTCAAACTCAGTTCAAATCCAATTCAGATGCGTGTAGAATTCCTTGAATTCCTTGGTGTTTCGTGAAATCTACTTGATGAGATTACGAATTTAACTAAGTACTTGTAATAGAATCTTATCTCTTCGATGGTAGCCAGGTTGTCGGCTAGTGTAATTCTTCTGTTATAATTCTTCCTGTAATTTTAAACTCATTTCAGATCTATCTCAAAATATTCATGTCTTACTGGGAATTAGAAAGTTCAAGCTGAACTAAATAGCAAACTGACTATTTTTCATGTGCATTCAATCTTGAACGTAGTGAACCTCAGAAATGGCTTGCAATGTCAGTGACACCTTTGGCCAAGATCTCCCAACAATGGTACAATATAACATCGGTCTGAAAAGTTTCATTATGATGCGTATTGGTAAGAATGCCTCCTAGTCTTTTCGCCGGTAGTACATACTGGCTGTCATTTATTACATCTGCCAATGTTTTTTGGCTCGAATTCTTCTTCCTTACAGCTGTCAACGTTTTCTGCATTTGGAATGGGAAATTTTTGATCTTTTAATGCGCTAATTATTTTGCATCGTTATTGAACTGAGTGGAAGGTTTTTGTCGACTGTTCACGAGATATTCAAGTTTTCATGCATTGAACATATCAACTGGATGCTGAATCAACCTTCCGCAACCACTGTGAAAAGTCTTTTGCGACGTTCTCTTCCTTTCTTTAGCGAGCATTGTTGCCTCAAAGTTCAAGAAAGCTATTAAAATATAAGTAACTTTTCGATTCATTGACTCTGCCCTAATATTCTTTTTGTCCATTGCAGTAGGAGTTCTGAGTTGTTTTCCTAATAGCGAGAGGCACCTGGACTGCAAGCGTCGCATGGTTGAACCTGGCGAAAATTACACAAGCGTCTCGCGTGGTCGGACAGCAGTGGTAAAGAAAACGGAATTTCTCCTGCTGGACAATCGGTAATGACTTTACGAATGGTCGGATAAATTTTACACGCTGATCAACTGTTGGATTAGTGGTAGGATGCGGCTGCATCACTAATCCTGCTCGCCAAGCTTTCTGCATAGCCATCGCATCTGTTTTGAGCAAGCTACCTTACCGGAATATTGATGTTATGCTGAAGAAGGTCCATTTATAACGCTCCTTTATATCTGTTAAAGGTAATATTTTTGGTAGATTTCGAATTATTTCCGGATAGAATAGGGATTCCAGAGAAATCATTTTTTCTTTTATCTACGCGAGTGTTGTTTCTTCTTAGTTCAATTCACTTGTTATCTAATTAGAAGATTTCTTCTCTCATTGGTATGCCTCGATAGATTCTGTTAATCCGATAACTGTGTTATTTTTAAGTTCTACTTTCATTTTTCTGACTGCGTTTGTCGGTTTCTCGTTGATTATCGACATTTCGTCACTTGTTGGAGAACTTCACGTATCACACAGCATGCGCAGAGCATGTGTGACTCTGTTGGTAAATATTTACCAACCCACAGGTCTTCGTCGCCTTGTGATTTGCTTCGAGTTCTTCTTCTTCACCTGTGTTGCCCACGCGAACATGTGCTTGAAAGAAAAGCGTGATTGACGGCATAGCAGAAAAAACAGCTGGTCACTGCCATTTTCTGCGACAATGAAAATCTTTTTCGTCTACAAACGTTGTTAAGGACAGTTCTGTAAAAAGCAGATCCGAAAAAGTTGGAGTGAAATCCGTTTTCTAGATGTCGATAAATCCCCTCAGGAATTCTATGCACAAATAATGAAAGGAGTACATGACGCAGCGAAACAGTCTGAGGTAGAGATACCATTGCCACTGAACCATCATCTCTTAATTCTTACACTTCCCTTCCTACTCATCACATTAAATGGAAAGAAAAGAATAATAAATGGAGACTTTTATAAAAACGAAAGAAGATCGCGAGGTGTACGGAAATTAGTGGATTGAATGTCCACTTTTCGATAAATACTGATAATCAATTGGACTGTGTAACTGTTGCCCAACACTCTGATTATTTCTGTTTCGATTCTTGTACTTTTGTGTTTCTTTCCTGTTTAAAGGCATGTGAACGTGAATGTTGTCTAGAAGGGTGATCATAAATCACGTACGTCAGTTGATGTTTGTCATCCATCCATGCTCGTCAGTGCGATGGGTGCAAACAAGCCTCTGGTGCTCCTCATCAGAAGGAGCTCACAATTGCGATCGAGTCAGAGATTACATGAATGCATAATTTCCTGCGGCTTCTAATTGTTTCCTGTAATGAAATTCGAAATGATTTAGTGGTATGATTGTAATGAGTAGGATTCTTTACAAGTAAAACCTATCCCAACCTTCCATTTGCTTGTGTATATTTTCTAAAAGATTCAATTAACAATCGTCTTTTTCACGAATGTACATAGTTCCCTAGTTTGCTCTAGTTTTTCTCCTCGTTTTTCGGCGATTTCATTGACAACGAAGAGGTACTGGTTTGAATACTTTATGAGATGCCTGTTTTTTTTGTGAAGGCTGACAGCCAATGGAAAAGTAGCGGAGGTCGTAAGAATCACTCTACGTCATGAGTTGGGAGATTCGAAAATCGTCCGCTCTTTACGGCTTTGGCCACTTCTCTTTTAAAATCTGTGTTTTCATGCTTTTGTTTCTTTTTGACTTCATTGTTGATTTTGGAAATTTTCATAGAATTCCTCCTGTACTTTTGACCTTGACGAAGGAATTCGTTTTGAATAAGTGGTGGTCAGCACAAAAGGTGAGGAACGTGCCGCCGTTTCATTTGCACATTGATCGCGTAGTTCGGCCACATTATGATTCTGTCCATATCCTATTCTGTTGTCTGGATTTCTCATTCTAACATGAATTTATCCAGTATTACAAATGAAATGTACACTCGGTCTTTCCTTATATCTTTTTCATTTGTCTTACTGACGCGTCTAAAAATTCTGAAGTGCCATAAATAACTACAACGAAAAGCGATGCTTCATGTGAAGGTTTTTAGCAACCAGAGAACCAGAGGCGGATGTTCTTAGCTGTTTATGACTTTCAAAACGTTGTTAATGGGTCGGCAGTTCACGTTGTTGTATTATAAATCAGCGGTGTCGGAATAGGAATGTTCATCATCCGTTTCGCATAGTGTTTTACTTTATCAAGCAGAACCAGTTAATCCTCGCACTTTTTCCTCCTTCACACTTCATTTTTGTCTTCGGAGTATTTTCCCTCCATATCTTAAAGCGATGTGCTATGTTTATTTTCATAGTTCCGAGTTTTTTCGACAATGCAAAAGAGAAATGTTTGGAGTATGGAAATATCCTCTGACGTCTAGGAAGAACACAAAATTTATGCATTTATTAAAGTACAGACGCTCGCCTCTTACACATATTTTAAGAGAAAGATGAAGTGCACTAATGATTGGTTAGGAAATTCGTATAGATGAGCATTTTAACCGCAGGTATCCTCAAACGCAAGAACTTCCTTCTCACAGACCATTTAGTGTAAAAAGAAAAGTGGAAATCGAAGAGAACACAAGCTATCAAATCAGTCATTTCAAAGCGAGTTATACTCCTCTTTATACTCTCATTACCGCTTTGAGTTTTTGGAAAATCCACTCTTTGCCCCAGTAACCCTTCTTTCTTTTCTAATCCCTAAGATGAATCCTGGTTATCATACCACAAAACGACAAAGGATAAAGCTCGCGGCGTTGATCAATCCTTGAAGGATGCTCCATGCACTCGACTTTATGGAGTATCGTTGGAGGTGATTGAATGCATATCTGGCCTTTTACAATGACTCATGGTGGCCTACCGATGTATCGATCCAGTGCTGCTATCCTCCCAGACAAGTCTGGTACCAACTTGTCGACCCCGGAGGGATGGAAGGCTTGGTGAGCTATGGGCGCGGAGATCGATTCCACGTGTGTGCCGCAGTGGTGCTTCCAACCATTGCGCCACACGCGCTCTTACCATGTACACATCATGACATAGGATGCGAAAAACATTGGAAAAAATACTAGAATATGCTTGTGGTATATAATATAGAGCTACATATCTTTCAAAGGGGATTACCAAAAGTGAATCTGTGGCTTAATGAACAAGCTCACACAATAAATACGAAAATATTCTGAAACCAAGGAAAATTACACAGAAGAATGTTGAAAATACGTAGGAAAATAAAAGAGCGAAAGATACAAGTGAAAAAAAGCTGCAGCGAAAAGTGGAAGAGTAGAGTAGGCTTCACTTTGTGAGAGGCACTCTAGCCTGTTTGCGCTTATTAGAATGCAGAACGCGGCGCCGAAAATCACGGGTTGCCCACGCTGCCGTCACCAAAAAGTGGGCGTTGCGAATATATTAAAAACTTCACAACGAGAGGGTTCGTATTTATATTAACCTTCGCTGATATTATTTCCTTATGTTTCCAAAAGCTAGATTTCACAGATCTCTCGCATACAAAAGAACTTGTGGCTATTTGCAGTGCCACCACGCTCTTCTCGCTAGAGTTGGTAGGAATTTAAATGCAACCAAAAGTTACTTGTTATGAGATGACTTGTGCAAGGCGTTCCATATTCACTTAGCATCCAAGAGTTCACCAAAATGATTACGATATGATATTCTAGTAGCGAATCAAATATATCATCTGCATTTTTAGAAAAAAAGCGGGATATCTCTAATGGACTCATTAAAATATTGGGTGCTAATAAAGCTCATCCACGCCCTTCTCAACGTTCACCTCCAATCCAAGTGGGGACGCCCTACTTCGGCTATCTCCACTGCTGCAAGGAGAGCCGACTCGACCAGCATTCTATATAATTTATAAATATGGCGAAATCCTCATGTCCAAACAACAAGCGAAATGTTGGAAGACCTTTGTGTACGAATAATGCGAGGAAAACGAATTCAATGCAAGAAGTGCTTTGATCCTCAGATTAGAGGGGGTGACAGTTCATGCAAAATAAAAAAATAATAATAAGTAACAACTCTGTTGTGAGATGACGTCGTCATGGTTAGAGTTTGCTAATATTTCCCTGACCGATTTTGTCATCCCAGAGTCCAGCTCGTTCTTTGTGTATATCGAAAGAGTGCACTCTCTACTCATGTCTGCTTACGGATACAAATAGCGACTTTACTAGTGTATGAAAGATTAATTTTGCTTTTCAGTTTTACTCTGATTAATTTTTTGTCTCATTCGGCAGCAGTTGCTCTCAGTATTCTTGTCATGGATGTCATGTCATGTCATGTAAGTTACTTTTTGTCTGGAAACGAGGAACATAGTATAAGGATAGTTGTATATTTAATAAAAGTACATTGTTTACTATGAGTTGTAGGGCAGAAATCCATCAAATCAGACCTCGCCTTTTAACAGCTAAACTAGTTCTTTGAATGAGTGAGATAAGGTATTTGTCAATCTAAGAGCAGGGATTTTCGTAGCAAAAAAAAAATGCAAAATATTGCTGAGGTCGTTGAGGCTTAATGCAGGTGCTTTCTTTTAAAGCAGTTCCTTCATGTTAAAACTCTAAAGGCCGATCAAGTGGAAACTGTTGTTTTTTAACTTTTAATCCGAACAACAATGGATAGAGGACAGTGCATTCGTCGTTGATCAATCCCTAGAAGATGCGTCATTCATTCGACTTCATTGAGCATCACAGAAACCATTGAATGCATATCTGGCCTGCACAGTGACTTGGAGAGTCCTACCAATGTATTGAGTCAATGCTGCTATCCTCTCAGACATGTGCAGTACAATTTTGCCGACCCACGGAGGATGGAAAGTTTAGTGAGCCCTGGGTGCGGGATTGAACCCTTGGCCGATCACATAGTTTACTACTAGGCACTCTAGCTATTGCTATACACGCCCAAACCACCTTTTTTCAGAACTGGTCAAAATTTTGCTGTTAACTAGAGCTTGAGGAACTTGAAATTAAAGTTTGCTGTTCCGTGTATTGTTCGCAGGAATTCTTTCTAACCTTGAATTGTTTTCCACTCGCAAATTTTACAAGGGTATACGTAGTTTCTCACTTCATTTCGCTTATAGAATTGGTTTGTGTCGTCTGTTCCAGTGTTTTTGAATGTTCTCTCTATTTAGTCTTCCTGAAGCTGCCTTTTGCAGTTGAATGGCCGATGGCGTCGATGAGCTGAAACGTCACAGTATGTTGATACGATTGCTATTCAGTGAGTTGTTTTTGCTGCCTTAATTCTTCTTCATGTATTCATGTAATGAGCTCACACATTGGAGTTCTGCGTGTTCGCATCGATAAGAGATTTAAACGGGCTTTTAAAAGAGGACATGGTTTCCTTTCCGACACCGAATAATTCTGATTCTTAATTCTAACGAATTAAGTAATTAGTTGAAAACAAATGATTTATTAGAACTTATGGTGCTCAGAATAGCTAGATTTTACTTGTACACTTGGATGTCCCGTCTGCACTGGTTGTGCGGGCCCCGGCGTAATTCTATTCTCC
>MQTX01000210.1:211761-226135 GCA_009735665.1 Angiostrongylus cantonensis
ATAATTCTGATTCTTAATTCTAACGAATTAAGTAATTAGTTGAAAACAAATGATTTATTAGAACTTATGGTGCTCAGAATAACTAGATTTTACTTGTACACTTGGATGGCCCGTCTGCACTGGTTGTGCGGCCCCCGGCGTAATTCTATTCTCCGAAGAGTTGCTGGTTTAGTCACTGTGGTTCCTTTGATTCCCGAGGGTAGCCTGGTCAAAGTGTGCTCCAGGTCGCCATCATCACAAGCACTCGTAGCCCTTGTGAATCAGATGGGGATTTCCCACCATGGGACTAGCTTGATACCATGACGGTGGTGGATCCTGGTATTAGTTTGCTCTTAGATGGGTTTCGTGATGGGAACGCCGAACTCCTTCTCAGCTTGTGAGACCCTGCCGTGGTGATGAATTTGCCGGTGCACATCGCAGCCCGACACACTGGAACACCTACCATCCACGATGAGGCGGTAAACCATTGGGAGGGAATAACTAGATTAGTAAGTTCTATATTGAAGCTTATGTAAATTTGCTATTAAAGCTATTTAACTGATAGAAAGGAAAAAAAGACTTGCTTGATGAAGATGATTGGTATACGGTAGACACGACGTTGTGGAGACGTTTTCGACAACAAGCGCGAAGAAGAAGCTGCATGATTGTGAACCTTTTCATTAGAAGTTTCTCAGAACAAATTGTCGGTGACATTTCTGATACATATCCTTTTAATCCTTGTAGGTCTACGATAAATCTAGGAAGCGCATAAGGCGATGTTAGCTTTTCAATAAATAGCGATAATATTTTGATAACAGCATTGCTTGATTGGAAAATACAATAAAAATCACCTCCTATAAGTAATTTCTAATAAAAGGGTTTTTTTCTAGGTTTTGAAGTTAATTCATCATAGGGTTAATAGGGCTGAGGTGAGAAAAAGAACTAGCACCGAATATTGACTACGAATATTGTGAAAGTATGGAGGGAAGTAAAAGATAGAAGAACGATTAGTGGGGCTCCAAAAATCAGGGTTTAGTGATCGTGGTGAAAGAAAATATTTATCGCATTCGAAAAGAGGGATTTTGGTGGTTTCTCCTTGGTTACTATTTCTCTTTAAATTACTAGAGTTCACTATGAGCGGAGATATTTTTACCAAAGTGGAATGCTGAAACATTTTCGGCCTCATGCATTACAGTCAATGCGCATCGCCGCAAGTATATTACTGATCTTGATATGTCGACTTTCTCATCTATCAACGTAAAATTAAGTGTTGCATTATAGGGTTTTTCTCAGTGTTTCGTTGACATATTAAAGAATATCTCGTTATAGCATTCCATATTGCAACCGTGGTGAGATTGATATTTTTCATTCTAACGTAGTAGGATTTCGGCTACTGGACGCCGACGAAAGCAATCCCGTAACTGTTTTTTTTTTCATCGAAACAATTGCTAAGTTTAGGCTTCTTGGTGACGGGCATCGTTGGAATTTCAGCTCATGCAGTAGCGCTTGGTAATCTTGCAGTCGTGATACGTGGACATGGAGTACTTTCCACAGATGAACATCCGATCACAGCTCACACCTCTGACCTATGGTGAGTGAGTGCAGACCATCTGTACTAACCTGTTCCGTAATTACCCATACAATAAGTGCCGACGTTGATCGCATAGTTTTTTCGTTTTACAGTCTTGAGGTTAGAGGAAGCCTCCCAATGGTTTAGCGCCTCATCGTGGCGAGGAGTTATTCCTGGGCGTGGGGCTGCGATGTACAACGGGGAATTCATCTCCCAGCAGGGCTTCCAAGCTGAGGAGTCCGGCATTTCCATCAGAGCGCCCAATTAAGGGTAAACCAATACCAGGATCCACCACCGTCCAAGTATCAAACTAGTGGCATGGTGGCAAATCTCCTTCTGACCCACAAAGGCGGTGACTGCCTTTGGTAGTGGTGACCTGGGTCAGACTCTGACCAAGCTGACCGCAGGACTTCAGAGAAACACAATATCTGATCCAGCAAAACTCCGAAAAATGGATAATATGCTGAACTCCGCACAACCAGCGAGGACGGGCCGTCCAAGAATCCAAGTAAATCTTTTGGTTAGAATACCATGGTCAAGAGTTGTTAGGTTTCTTTTTCTGAAAGATGTTCTAAGCAGTTATGTCTTTCGTTGTCATTCGATAGCTGCAATCCCTACATATTCTTGTCTCTTATAATAGACCAAAGGATAAAGCTCTCGGTGTTGATCAGTCTCTGAGGTATGCGCCATGCATTCGGCTTCATAAAACATCGTTAGAAGTGATTGAATACATATCTGGCATTTTACAATGGCTCGCGATGGCCTACCGACATGTCGAACCAGTGCTGCTATCTACCTAGACATGCCTGGAGAAATGCCTATCCCAGAGGGATGGAACGTCTGGTGAGCTTGGGGCGAGGGAATCGATCCTGTGCGTATTGCAGAGAGCCTCCGACCACTGCGCTGCACGCGTCCGTTTTAGCTGAAATTAGGTATCTCAAGGCGTAGTCTTTCTCATTGATGTGTACCCTTCTTTCATTAATATATACCCTCATATATACCAACCTTACGATGAGCAATTATTTCTTGTTTTGGTAAACAGGCATTCTTATTTCGCTCTCCAGACCTTTTCTTCTAATTTATTCGTTCAGCACCTAGGTCGTGAGGAGAATTTTGAAGACCAACCACCGTGTATTCTAGATCCTCATTTTCTTTAAAGAGGTCATCGTACTTCGTTATTCAGGTGTCAAGCAAGCAAAGATGGGGAGATTCAGCCAATAACATGGGCGCGCTTTATACGAACAAAAGATAAGAAGGTTTTAAAGGTAACAATACTTTTCTCTTTCTTCTTCAAAAATTACCTGCACTTGTCGTGGGTGTTACTGTTTTTCCATAGCGTCTATTTTCTTGATATTTTGGTACTTGGGGAATTTAGACACTTCTAAAAATTTTGCGTAATCGCTTCAAGTATATGCAAAGAACAAAAAAAGGAAAAACTCGGCGTTGATCAATCCCTGAGGGATGCGCCATGCGACTTTATTAAGCATCGTTTGGAGGTGACTGAATGCATATCGGGCCTTTTACGATGACTTGCGGTCGTTTACCGATGTATGGAGCCAGTGCTGATCTCCTCCCAGACGAGTCTGATACCAATTTACCGATCTCGAAGGGATGAAGTGCTTGGTGGGCCATGGATGCGAAGATCGATTCTACGGTGTGTTACAGAGCACTTTCCTTCAATGCGCCACACCCGCCCACCAAATATGTATATATGTAATTTTTCCAAAATATTACCTTCATTCAGGTATTATAGAGTTAAAATTTGCAAATATTACCACAAAAATGATATTTAAAGATTTCTGATGACTGGTGAGCGTCCGTCGACGTTAGCGTTACCTTCGGAGACATCGGCATGTCCTGCTGGACAAAATCCCGCCTGTCCAATCGCTTCTCGGATTGAGATATAAGCCTTGGCCTAAAAGCTAGGAAAAAATACCCTTTGGTCTCTAAGCACCTGAAATTATGTCAAAGGTGAATGCATGAAAATGTTCTCTGTTGGCCTTAATCTGTGGTCTCTAATTTTTTTTTGCTTCGAAACCGACTTTCCTTGAACCTCGGTGTGCTTAATCAATATGTATTCTTTCTTTGATGAGCTTACACGAGGCTGATAATAATATTTATTACCGGCTAACGTTTCGACGTCTTCGTCTTCATCAGAGCCGATGATCCGAGTCGATGGTCCACGCTTGTTATTCGTCTCGATGTGGCGGCTTCGCCTTCGTGTCGAGTCAGGTCTTCTTCAGCTGTCCGTCTCCTCGAATGAGGCACACTCATTCAGTGGTGCCCTTTTATACACGATGCTGATGGTGAATATAATGATAATGTCCGTTGATAACTACTTGTTTTTCTTCCGGACATATATCATCGCGCACATCGTGCAGAAGTCGATGTTATTATTAGCCGACTAATTTTGATTAATTTTTCTAATTTTTTTTCTAATTTTTTTGTATCAACTATTGAGAAAATCCACTATGAGCTGATTTCTTTTCATAGTTCAAAGGTAAAATTGTTTTTGGCAAAAGCATATGGTTGCAATTGTTAAAATTTTCATACATAATCCTCCACATGACTAACCTCATTTGCAGGTTACCTGGCAGCGAGAAGGGTATGCTACTGAAACAATTTTTCGTATGTAAAACTCCTATGAGAGGGTAATTTGATCCATTAGAAACCTATCGTTCTAGCGAGGGTTAATTAGTCCTCACCGATTATCTGCTCTTGCAACTCAACGCTTTATCAATCAGTCCATATTTTCATCGTTGTATAGAGATAGAACTTACACTCAGTGCTTTAGCAGCGTTAACCCATAATGATCTGCATACGAGTCGCAGTATACATTTTCAGTTTAAGGCATTACAAAACCCTTTTACCCCGCTATGTACACTCATGCAATTTATAATCGAAGGCAGATCTAAATAGTAACGTTGAGGCCAGGAAAATCATCTCGTATGCCTATTGATTTAAAAACCTTTTTTTCGGAAAAATTCATTGATCGGTGATTTGCCCAAAATTAACTGTTAATTCGCCGTTTTCGTGTAAACACACCCCAGGTTCTTACTACACTTCTTCTCCGAATTCTTTACAAGAGGTTAAGTGCACCGTACCTGGGCTCATGCGACCAAAATCTCTATCGTTAGGTCGTATTTTGCAAATTTTAGTTATGCATGGATAGCCTAACAGGCGATTACGGACCAGGTGGCGTCTAACAGTCTACGGCGGTGTTTCGATCATTGTGACCGAATTCCCTAGACCGGCCTCTTTCAAGCAACGTTTTATAGCTGCCCTTATTTCGTTTGAGATAAGAGCCAAGATAAATGGGACCTTGATCTCGCTAAAATTATCGCTAAGGACCGTGACTTTTCCTCTACAGCTATCCGCAGGAACTGCAGTTTCGTAGTCATTCGAAATATAATAGCTATTTGCCGCTCCAATTTTAGGAATTCCTTTTTCTGCTCTCTCCCTGCGCGGCTGTTTGAAACATGTTTTCTACAAGCACCCTTTTGTGTATAAGAGGTGAGAAGAAAGGTGATGAACCAGTAGTTTTTGTTACTTGTCTTTCGATGCCATCTGATGATGCAACCGTTTTCGGTTAGATTAATTTGAACGTTCTGAAGTGAAAGCCAGTTTCGTTTCAGCTTTTCTCGGGTGAATGTTATTAAGTCTGACTGGTCTTTCAGTAACTTAAAATCATTTGTCCACCTCTTGCGTGCAGCAAATGATAAAGCGTTCAACTATATATTTACAGGGCTTTTCTCGGGTGAATGTTATTAAGTCTGACTGGTCTTTCAATAACTTAAAATCATTTGTCCACCTCTTGCGTGCAGCAAATGATAAAGCGTTCAACTATATATTTACAGTAATGGGCAAAAATCGAGTAATGGTGCTTCCACTTTACGAACAAATGTGGGGGCAAGGCGTGGAACTAGTCGCTTTGCCATTGCCAACCTTCTCATTTGTGCGAAATATTTATCGGACCATCTAAGGACTGAGAACTTTAGGCTCCCCCTGTTTAGTCCAATAGCTACACACGTTTGCTGTTTTTTCGTGTTCGACAAGGAGCTCGCAGATAGCTTGGAATGCGGACTCCATTCACATGTTAATTAAATTGCGGTAACGTTCAAGCACTCCATCACGCGCACTCTTACATAGACTATCCAGGAACACTTCGGTGTTTGTAAGATGGGCTGCGATATCTTTCAACAGCTGGTTAAGCATTGGGATTAAAAACCATGTTATTCTGTGTACTAGGTCGTCCACACGGCTAGTGATAGGTCTAACCTTACACAATAATGAATCGGTAGGAGTAAGATCATCAGTAGATACAAGCTTATTTTTGGCAAGTGTGAAACGGATCATGTTTATTAAGCTTTCATTTAAGAAATAATTATGGTTTTTAACCTGCCGCGCTGCCTACTTCGAACCATTCGTTGTTCACTTTTCGATGTCAACCTTTGAATTCCTTTTCAAATTATGGGCGATAAGGTGAAGCGTCTTCTAGATGATTTTGCGTTATTTGAAAGTTTGACTAGCAAAAAAATTACAACGAAACTCTCCACTCTTACCACTAACAGATGATCTAGTGTTTTTTAATGTTATGAACACTCGAACCTCTACGTATTTTTCCTTGATGAGCTTACACGAGGTTGATAATAATCTTTATTATCGGCTAACGTTTCGACGTCTTCGTCTTCATCAGAGCCGATGATCCGAGCCTCTCGCATGCCACATTTTTGTGTTTCTGTGAGGTTAGAGCGGAGTTTCTTCGCATGGTTAATGTGGTTTCGCTGACAAATATCCAAGATGTGTTATCAGCTTTGTAGTTGTGGTCTTGTTGTCTTAAATACGTTTGGGGAAGCGGCAGTAGTGTTAATGCCCTTAGAACTTAGCTTTTATTACGTTTTAATCACTATGGTCATTGCGTGGAATGTGCGGATATAAAAACACCGAAATAGACTCAACATGGGGTACAATGTACTTCGAAACGCAGACAGCATTGTATTTGCACAGTGGACCGTAGTTAAGCGAGTAGCAGCATACCTATCACTCATAAACGGTGGAGCAGAATCCTTTCTACGATTCTATCATGTTTATAACCCGTGAAGCGCCCTTGTTATTGAAAAACTATGTTTTATTGTCAAAAAATCAGAAAGTCCGAGGCCTACAAAGAATTTCTCGTATTCCATTTGAAAAATCATGCCAAACTATGTGCGTCGGTTGTGGGTAAGAAGTCAAATTCACCACGCTAACGAAGGCCAAGGAAAGCTAGAATTTAATAAGTGAACTAGAGGAAATTGTATGGCTTTGCAGCTTCATATATCATTTGGACTTTTTTGCACTTTCGTAAAATACCGTGTATTTTACAACATTTTGTTCTACTCAAGTAAATTAGGTCTATGCCTGTTGAAGTATCGCTTACTTCGTTGAATAGTAAGGATAAAAGGACAAATCTTTCGCTTCGCCGTCAATCAGTTTCTGAGAGATGCGCTGTGCATTCGGCTTCATCAAGCACCTTTGGAGGTGATGAACGCATATCTGGCCTAAACAATGACTTGTGGTGGCCAAGCGATGCATGAAGTCGATGGAACCAACTGGACGACTCTAAATTTGTGGATGGCTTCGTAATCCCAGGGCGCGGGATCGAACCAACGACTGTATTTACTTGTGTATTGCAGGGCACTTTTAGCCACTTCTGCACTAGTCCTCTTCAATTAATACTTATAAACTATCATACTACATTATCACGTTCCAGAGTACTTAAGAAGAAAGATTTTCTAGGCTCATTTGGACCCTGACAACCGACGAGCACGTCTGATATTCGGAAATGCAAGTGCTGCTCAATCGGGAAAATACCGCTGTGAAATCCGCACTGAGGATGGCGAACTCGTCTTTGGAAATATGTTCGCTTATTGTGAGCCAATTATCTTTATGTCTTCAATAACAAGAAGATGTTCTTATAGGCGAGAAATATATAAATAAAATTGGCATTTGGTGAAATGAAAAAAGACTTTAATGTAGCTGAGATATTTGCAAAACTCTGGATCGCAGGTGTCTATGGTGGGGAACGAACGCGCTATTGTCCTTTCCAGAGAGTAACGCGTTCACCTCCACTCCATGCAGGTCCTTCGTTTCGCCTGTCTCTCAGCTAGTTCTATCGATCTTTTGCCATCAGCAATCACCCAACAGCGGGATTGATCTGGGGAGCACAAATCGGCAATGAACCCAGTTAAGCTGAGGCCCCAGTTATAATCACAATCTTAACCGTTTTTTGTTTACTGCCTACTCTTTTTTAATGGCAGGGTATATTGCGAAATATAACTTTAATGTAGCTGAGATATTTGCAAAAATTCGTACCGCAGGTGTCCGCCGTGGGGAACGAACGCGCTATTGTCCTTTCCAGAGAGTAACGCGTTCACCTCCACTCCATGCAGGTCCTTCGTTTCGCCTGTCTCTCAGCTAGTTCTATCGATCTTTTGCCTAGACAGACGCCTTTGCAGCAAATATATTATTTTTGCTGTTCGCTTTAACGTATGTAAAGCAGTCGTCATGTTTTATGTAAATATAGTCCATTACATTAATAAACGTCTAGAAACTATAAAGCTGAAAAAAACTATCTCCTTCGTCAATTTTTTATCGATCTGTGACACCTTATCGATTTTATGCCTAAAAAATTGAGGAATCTTCATTCACGAAAGTATGTAGTGCCTTTTCTCGACATGAAGTGTACTCATTCAAAATGCATTAAGTTACTTGATACTTGCTACTTAAACGGCCCGTCATCACTAGTTGTGTGAGCCCCAACATAATAACCATTTTACGGAGATTTCCTGGTTAAGCCATTGTGATTCCTTGAAATTCCGAGCTTGGCCAAAGTCTGCCCTAGGCCGTCATCATGACAGGCAGTCGCAACGCTTGTGGATCAGAGGAAGATTTAGCACCATGCGACTTTGATACCAAGACGGTGGTGGATCCTGGTATTGGTTTACTCTTAGCTAGGCTACCTGATGGAAACGCCGGACTCATTCTCAGCTTGGGAGACCCTGCCGGGGGCCGAATCCCGCGCTGTATATCGTAGTCCGACACCCAGAAACACCTCCCAGCCACGATGAGGCGGTAAACCGTTGGGAGGATGTTTTAGGTTGTGCGCAACAATGCTTTAAGTAATGTGCGCTATGTTAACAGTTTATTTAGTGCCTGCTGCAGTTTTTCACTGAAGGATATTATGTGAAATGCACCAACAATAATGCTGAGGTATTTGCAAAACTCTGGATCGCAGGTGTCTGTGGTGGGGATCGAACACGCTATTACCCTTTCTGGGGCTAATGGGTTCACCACCACACCATGCGGACCCTTCGTTTGGCGTTTCTGTCAGTTAGTTTGCTACCTAACTGCACCACCAGCAATCATCCATCAATGGGATCGATCTGGTTAGGCTAAGGTTATAGTCGAGATCACAATGCTAACCTTTTATTTACTGCCTACTGTAGTTTTTCACCTCAGGTATTATTTAAAATGCAACCACAATGATGCCGATCCCGTTGACAAGTGATGGCGCCATTATGTAGAGTATTACCTGAGAAAAAGGAGAAACGAAGGATTTGCATGGTGCGGTGTTGAACGCGTTAACTTCTGAAAAGGGGAATAGCATGTTTGATCCTCTCCGTAGACACCTTCGTTCCGGATAATGTGCCCTAATTCCTCTTTCCGAGAAATGATTTTAGCTCGTCCGGTGGTGCACGCTAACTCGTCCGACTGGGCAACCGTATCGGCTTCCGACCCGACGCTGGTCGTTGCGGCCCATATGTCTTCCCCCAAAGGGGCCACAGCCCACATCGTCTGTCCTGTGAACGCATATCCGCATCCATACACCGTATGGTACAAGGATGGAATTCCGCTCGGTTAGTGGCTTTCCTGTCTTTTCGTATTTTCTCATGCCTTTCAATGCTTCTTATGGGTCACAGTCGTGAGATTCCTGTTGATTTCGACGACTGATGCTGGCTCATCGCTTTTTTCTCGACACTCGTTGACAGACTTCTAATTAAACATGGTGTAGACTTTTAAAAAATTATTTAAACTAGTAGTAAACTGAAATTTAAACGACAGAAATTCTAGAGGAGGTATTCTGTTGTCTACTAGTTGTTCCACTGCTACATTATTCATTGTGTTCATTTCAGTCATAGTTGCACTAAATTTTACAAGTATGAGGGACCCAAAGGGGCGCGTGCGGCGCAGTGGTTGGAGGCGCCACTGCGGCGCGCACGTGAAATGCCGCCCATGGCTCACCAAGCCTTCCATCCCTCCGGGGTCGGCCAATTGGTACCAGACTTGTCTGGGAGAATAGCAATACTGGCTCGATACATCGGCCGGCCACCGCGAGTCATTGTAAAGGCCAGATATGCATTCAATCACCTCCAACGATGCTTAATGAAGAATGCATGGCGCATCCCTCAAGGATTGATCAACGCCGAGAGCTTCATCCTTTTTTATCCTTTAGAGGGACCCAATACTTCTAACTTCATAGCAAGTTCAAGCGCTTAATTGAAATTCCAGTTCAAACTTCACAATAGCCTCGTTTAACATGGTCAATCTCAGAAGATACAAGAAATTCAATTGATGCATTCTAGAGGTGTCACCCAGAGTTACGTTCCGGAAAAACTCTGTTGAAATCAGGGACTTAGAAGACGATGATGCTGGAATTTATAGGTACCTTTGGTTTAATATCTTTTTTAAAAGTATGATTCAGTTTTCTCGCGGTTTTCTTAAGTCTCTTAAAGTCTTACTCGCTCTTGATCGACAGATTTGAATCAAATCCGAAAGTGCGGTGTTAAGCCTGGAAACCCGAAACGATGAAATGTAACTTATTCATTTCGTCCTGCTAAGGATTTTTCTTCTCGTTAAAACCATTCTCTGTTGGTATTTTTCAACACCTTTTTGTTTCATATTTCACCTTTCTGGACTTTGGAACATCAAGTTCTCACTCAATTCCAACCATATTGATCTAGTGCAGCTGATGCATTTTTAAGGGACAAAGGAGAGACATCCATCATTTGAAAAGATTTGCAGTTTTTCTCCACATTTTTTACCCTAAAAACTCTAGAGACTATAATCGGCATACGTATAATAATAAGTATGTACTTATTCTCTACGTTGAATGACCTTGTATAGATTTTTCAAACTCGAAACTCTTTCACCTTCCTTTTACTATAACTGTTTATTGGCTATAGCTGTAATCTTACAAATAAAATTAATAGAGTGCATTAGTAGTTCCTCCAAAAGTCGAAAGCTCTCTCATACTTTGTTTGAGTTCTTCGTGAGTTGTGCTTTCAGCTAGGTTTCTCGAACTCTGTTCTCCCAATTCCTGTGTATATTTTCCGCCCAATAAACTTATTTTTGACAATCCAGGTGCGTCGCGTCAAATCAGTTTCCCATATACGTTGATGGTCCCGAACAGGAATTCGAAGTGAAATTTGATCGAGAATTGAAAATAGGTGGTTAGTTTTTACGCCGGACATTTTTCTTTATTAATCATGATTGTTTTTGTGGAATTACTTTCGCATAACTGACTTGAACTTCTCCCAATAGTAGGGGATGTAAATCTACGCACTTTAAGGGGCACACAAACTGGTCCTAATACAATTTTAAGAGAAAGCGTCCGCCATCCTTTCCTTGTGTTTCGGAAAATGAAGTCTTTGCTTTTGGGGAGATATTTCGGAAATCCTGAAATTTCACCATTTTAAAAACTGGGCTGGTTTTCAAAACTAACTCCTCATTGTAAACAAACCGTTGAAGTGCGAAAACTTTTACCGAAACTGGGAAATTCCTAACTTGCCCAAACTTAAGAAGTCATGGTGTTTCTTGACTTTTCTGAGTTCCTTTCCTCAAAACCTTTAAATTTGTTAATATTGTAGAGAAGCATTATTTCCGTTTAGATTGAAATCCAAGGGACCTAGGGTATTAGGGTTGCTTGAAAAGTAGGATCGGTTTTTGTTTATATACAAAGTCCGAAATCCTTCAACTTCGTGAAAGGATGCCTTGATATCCAATGTATTTCTCTCTCCTTATTGTTAATGCAGGGCGCGTGTGGCGCAGTGGTTGGAGGCGCCACTGCGGCGCGCACGTGAAAATGCGCCCATGGCTCACCAAGCCTTCCATCCCTCCGGGGTCGGCAAATTGGTACCAGACTTGTCTGGGGGATAGCAGCACTGGCTCGATACATCGGCCGGCCACCGCGAGTCATTGTAAAGGCCAGATATGCATTCAATCACCTCCAACGATGCTCAATGAAGTCGAATGCATGGCGCATCCCTCAGGGATTGATCAACGCCGAGAGCTTCCTCTCCTTATTGTTAATGCGCTGTCTGCTGGGTTAAATATCTGACATTGTGAGCATCTACGATTCTGTAGAACTATGGAAGCAGCAAAACATCGACCGTGTGCGGAAACTGTACGCTGGCAAAATCTGGTGCGCTTTTCTTTCGTCGCGTCAGATTACAACTAGGAATTTCCCTTACAGTTTTCTGCCTCATTTTTGCTTGGTATTCGCAAAGAATTCCCACAAAGTATTCAGAGGAAAAATGGTGGTGGTCTCATTGTTGGCATCTACTGCAGTAGTGATTCTTCCAGGAAACTACGGCTGGCTGCTGCCTCTTATAATCATATTGATTATTATCGCTCTTCTTTTCATCATTATCTACTCCTGTCAAGCCTGCAAACGATACAAGGCCAATCAGTATCATGTCGCAGAACGAGAGTGAGTTCGATCTATTCTTTTCATGAAGACTGGCTTCCGAGAAACATCTCATACCTCTACTTTTTAACGTAAATGATGGACGCGTCTGCGACAATATGCATTAATGCCGATGCATATGTCGTATATTGAATTTTTCGAAATAAAACCATTATAATCTATATGTCATTGCCAGTAAGACACAAGCTTTCGTACTCTACCACTTCGATGTCTTCATCTTTCGGTTGTTCTTCAGCTTTTTTTTTGGTTAACGATTTTTTTTTTGAGGCAATGTCTATGAATACATCTAATGTCAACTGCTGTCGCCCTTTTTTACGTGAGGTTTTCAAAAATTTGGTTAGTTAGCCAAAAGTTTTCGGCCGTTACCAAAAAATCAGTACAGTCATAGAAGGCCCGAACGTAATCTTCTGTTGTTTAACCGGCACTCACAACACCTAGTCGGAACGCGCAGTTCAGATCTTTGAAAATCCTCTCCCATCTTCTCCCCAAGGAAATATACATCGATGGTGAGACATAGATAGGCCAGTAACATAAAAGAACAGATGACAAATGAATAGAAAGAAAAGTGGAATGGACTCTAAGGGAACGCAAACGACCACTGAGACGACGAGATAACCTTACAGGTTGGGAGGACGCGTTTGTCACTGAAGTCAATCAGTTGTGTTGGCAGCTGCCGATGTCATACAGACCACAGTATGAAACTCGCACCCGGTACGATGCTGACACAAACTACAACCATGGACATCGAACACAATGCACGGAAAAAATTGCATAATGTGCTGGTGTCCGAAGAAAGGCCGTCCAAGTACCAAAGTAGATTATTCAGATTACTGTATCACCTGTATCACCTGTAGTCCTGTCGATCGTCGAGTGACTCGAGCGGGCGCCAGTAAATCCTCCATTTTTCCCTGTCGCGCGCAAGAGTAGCCCAGTGGATTCTGCTCGCTTTAGGGAATCGTCGAGCATCATATCTTTCTTCCAGGCTTTTTGTGAAGAACTCTGACCATCGGGTCGGTGGTCTTCCTGCAGTACGTTTGACATCCCGAGAAATCCAGTCACTAACAGCTCTTGTCCATCGGTTATCATTCATGCGCATTACGTGTCCGGCCCACCTTACCTTCGACTGTTCGGCGTATAGAACGGCATCTTTGATTTTCGATCGTTTACGTAGGTCGGAGCTTCGGATCCCATCCCCTACTTGTGTGAAACGGGATACTCCTAGCATCGTCCTTTCGACAGCGCGCTCGATAACGCTGAGGGGGCTTTCATCCTGCTAGCGTAGCGACCAGGTTTCTGACGCATACGTTAGGGCAGGAAGAACCGTTGAGTCGAAAAGGTGGGAAGGGGGGTGGTTGTTCTTTGTTCTCTTCACTACATCCTCGGTGCTCTTGAAAGCTCCCCAAACCGCTCGTTTCCTTCTGCTCAGCTCTAGAGCTAAGTCGTTCATCATATTGATTTCCCGACCTAGATATTGTATCGCCTGAGATTGCCTAACTCCTCTTTTGACGTCAACGTTAATATCGTTGTAGAGTGGTGAAATCTTGGTTGTGAAATTTTTGTACAGCTCACGAGGAATCTTTATGTACTGAGTAGGGACTTCGTGAATACCAATGGCTTCCATGACTGCTTCTATCTCAATTGAAACAAAGGCCTTCTGTAAGTCGTTGAAAGTGAGACAGAGCAGTCTTTTGTACTCTCGCGATGCTTCAGTGAGCGTTGTTATTGTGTGAATGTGATCCATCGTACTAATTCCTTTTCGAAGCCCTGCTTGCTCGCATGGCTCTCCTTCGTCCCGTGTTCTGTCAATCCTGTTTAGGATGACTCGAGTGAAATGTTTGTAGACGACAGACAGCAAGCAGATTGGGCGATATTTGCCTATATCGTGTAGGTCGCCCTTCTTGAACAACAACACGGTCTTGCTGGTCTTCCACTGAGTAGGGACCTTGCATTCAGATTGGTAACATGTGAAGAGCCAAGCCAGTCTGTTCACGAGGATTGGAGGAAGGTTCTTCAAATTTTCTGATTTTGTCCTCTCCGGACCTGGTGCTGTTCGATTTTTCACCGACGAAATGGCATGTCGG
>MQTX01000210.1:226457-281747 GCA_009735665.1 Angiostrongylus cantonensis
GCATTCAGATAGGTAACATGTGAAGAGCCAAGCCAGTCTGTTCACGAGGATTGGAGGAAGGTTCTTCAAATTTTCTGATTTTGTCCTCTCCGGACCTGGTGCTGTTCGATTTTTCACCGACGAGATGGCATGTCGGATTTCGGAAGGGAGAACCGGCGGAACCGCATATCCATCCTCTTTTATTTCATAAAACGGGAGATGGACGTGGCTATCGAAGAGATCTGAGTAGTAATCGTGGATGATTTTCTCCATTGCCTTTTTGTACGCTGTTATTGTTCCGTCTAGGCGTCGGAGTGCAATCATCTTGGTCTTGTAATTGGAGAAGCTTCGGCGGGCTTTGCGAATGCTTTTCCCAGCCTCACCAGCGTCGACCATTACTGCTGCTGTTCTCTCTTTAAGATCTTCATTTATCGGCTATCTGCATTGTTTCGCAAGCTCGAACATCAGTTCGCGGTTGGCTGCAGCTAGTGCGATTCCGTGCTGGCATATTAGCTCGAGTGTTTCTGGAGACAGACGTCTGTTGGTGACTTTCGAACTCTGTGCTTTCACAGCGCTGAAGTGAAGATGTTGAATGAGCCAATCGTATTCCTCGTCGATGTTGTCGACAACGGCATCTTCCCAACAGCAGACTAATGATTTGAATAAGTCCCAGTTTGTGGTGGTTTTGGGACTTGGGTTTTGAATTTTGTTTCTTTTTCTCCTTTCCGCGAGAAACAGAATCTTGCACGAAGGAAACGGTGGTCTGATCCCGTGTAGAATTTTGGGACAGCAGAGACATCGGTGAGGCAGAACTTTCTGTTTACTGTGATGTGGTCTATTTCGTTATGGAACTCTCCATTGGAAGATTCCCACTTCCAGCGTTGACGGTGAGGTTTCTGGAATTGCGAGTTACCATGGACGGTCTTGTTGGCCATGATAAACTCAGACAGCCGCTCACCCTGTTCGTTCCATTCTAATCCGTGGGTCCCAATGTGACGTTCCTCAGACGATCTTCTTGGTCCGATCTTGGCATTGAAATCTCCAGTGATGACCCTGAAGAATGTATGGTCTTCTCTGTAGAACCTCTCCAAGTCCATGTAGAAGCCTTCGACTTCTTCTTCGTCATAGTTTGATGTTGGCGCGTAAACGATGATGGTGGTCTGATCCCGTGTAGAATTTTGGGACAGCAGAGACATCGGTGAGGCAGAACTTTCTGTTTACTGTGATGTGGTCTATTTCGTTATGGAACTCTCCATTGGAAGATTCCCACGTCCAGCGTTGACGGTGAGGCTTCTGGAATTGCGAGTTATCACGGATGGTTTTGGTCGCCATGATAAACTCAGAGAGCCGCTCACCCTGTTCGTTCCATTCTAATCCGTGGATCCCAAAGTGACGTTCCTCAGACGATCTTCTTGGTCCGATCTTGGCATTGAAATCTCCAATGATGACCTTGAAGAATGCATGATCTTCTCTGTAGAACCTCTCCAAGTCCATGTAGAACGCTTCGACTTCTTCTTCGTCATAGTTTGATGTTGGCGCGTAAACGATGATGATTGTCGAAGCCGGTGTTGATCCACATCTTTTTAATCGTAAACGTCCGAATCGCTGTAAGCTGTTCGAATGAATCGATGTTCATGGACAAACTCGTGTTGACGAGAACGCAGACACCGCCTACTCCTCTACTGTCGCATGCTCCGAGGAACAGTTCTTCTCCAGTGTCATAGATGGCGTTGAATGTGTGGCGTCGTCTCGTTTCGGCCAGGCCGATGACGTCGTACCTTATCATTCTTGCTTGCGTGAGCAAGTCCTCTATCGAGGACTCGGATGCAAGTGTACGCGCGTTGTAGGTGCAGATCGTCACCATAGTTCTTGATCCACGCAGCTTCCATTGGCCCTGAGATTTTAGCAGCCTCTCCGTACTCGTCCTACCCAACGCTGCGAAATTGGGGGCTCTTTCGGGGTCAGGGGAATGAGGCCCGTTTTTTTTTACTGTGTTTAGCATATTTAATACCCACGTATAGCTTGCTGGGCTCTGAACGTGGAGGCTGTTTATACTCACAGGTAGCTTGCCAGGCTCTCCTAGAGTGAACATGGAACTTATTTGTTGGAGGCGACTTCTAACCGCGTCCCATATACTTCCCTGTCACTTGATTGCAGGCTTTTGCCCTAATTGGCTCCTAGAATACAATCCGCATAAAGCGAGAACGCACCCACACACGCATGCATGAATACGCCTAGCAAATACAGAAAGTATGTGCCAAATCGGCGCAGCAATAACAGGGAGTCCATCCCCTGGATCCACCTGCGTCTCTGGGAAGCAAAGGTCGCTTTTCGTCCGCGATTAACCCCCTATCCGCCACTTGGGGACGCGCCACGTAGCCTCGCGACTAATAGTCTCGAGACCCCTCATGTGAGGGAGATCCGTGGATTCAGATTACTACGCAATGAAATTAGTGCACAACGACCAAAGTGCCAGCTCTATATTATGACTCCACCGAAAACTCGTTCATTATTTAGCCAGTGTTCCACTGGTCTTCGGTGATCGATTTCACAACACATGTATGTTTGAAATTCAGACGGTGAACATCTTATACAACATATTTTCAAACATTTTCCATATTCTTCCAGTCTGTAGGATGAGCATGATTATTCTTCGAGGAAACTGGAAAGGAGTGAACATGCAACCACTGATCAATGATTTAATATTATGGGGTTGAGTCGTATCGGCTGAGGGTGAATTGTGCCCCACTTCTAACTATCTATTCGATGAAGAACGCTTTACGCTATCCATAGAATGTCTTCCAGAAAATAATTCATTGAATCGACGATGCTAACGATCATTAAGTCGAATAGTGTGGTAACTCGCGCCATGTATCGGCAAAGATAGCTAATCTGGGATGAATCAACTACTCTTGCTTGTCTCGATTACCCAAGTATGAAGCTCTGAAGAAGACGATACTACCTAAACGTCAGCTATTGTTATATTATATTGCGTGTTTGCCTATGGAAGTAAATGTGTGCTGTATAATAACGTCGCAATTGCTGAACTAGGAAACAACGCTCTCTTGCTTGGATTTAAAAAATGGGTACGTTTCGATAAATTACTACACATGAGTGACGTTCGAGATTTTGTTATAAGAAGTAAAGAAATAGAGGCAAGAAAGGCACCGGTATTGGAATCAGAAACTATTGAAGAAATTTCTCCAGGAAATCTTCATAAATCTCTTTCTAAAGTTCGGAAATGTAATGAATACCGCGGATAAGATATTCTGTGGATTTCTTTGATGAAACAAGACATCTGCACACCGCCGCGAGTATCTCACTGGCTGAGATAAGTTCACTTTAAAATCCTGATTGACACGTGCTGGATGGCAAGAGACTCCTCAGTTAGTTCAACCACTGATAAAAAATATTGATGGAACACATCTACTGTGAATATCTGCATGAAGCCTACGGGCCAAGTTTATTTCAGTTTGGTTCTAATCAACAGAGTTCAATCTGTGAAAGAAACGGAGACGTCTTATTGGCTGGCAAAAGGAATTCAAAAAATATCACTACTACTGCCATGCTTACCAAACAGGTCGACACTTGACACAACCAATACGGGAAAAGTATGTGCTTGGATCCTTTCAATTAAATCTACAAAAATGTGCATACAAGAAGGGTAAGGCTTTCGGCATTGCTCAATCCCTGAAGAATGCTGTATGCATTTGTGTTCGTCAAGCTTCATTGGAGGTGATTGAATGCATGTATGGCCTATGCAAAGACTTTCGATGACCTATGGATGTATCAGATCAGTGCTAATTGTAGACTCCGGAGGGATAAAGGACTTTTTGAACACGGGACGCTGGATCAAGCCAACGCGTGTATTGCAGGGCACCTTTAGCCTCTGCGCTAAATGCAGCGTTACAAAATGGGTGTACAATTGCAAATTGTGTATAAAAAGTGTAAAGGGCAAATTGAAAAAAAAATGACCGCGAAAGAATTGAGAATTTCTGTTTCCAAAGGTACACTGTTTACAAGCACATTGATGAAGCGCGCTGTAAGTGTCTGCATCCAAGCTTCAATGTACAGGTTGGAGACGAACAAACTCGTCGTGATAAGTTATTATACATAATTAATTACCTGCAGAAAATGTCGGCATACACGTAATATTATACACAAGCCCGTACAAAAGGCAAAAGAAAAAAGCGTAGACGACGAGTCGTATATAGCTCATATCGTCGCAAATGTCTTGATACTTAACTCGTTGCATAAAATACGATTTGCTTCTTTTTTATAACTCAGTAGGGCTAAGAATACATTAATTTCAAATTTTTATACTCAGACACGCGATGTCACAGCGATGGTACCAGAAAAATTTCGAGATGCTCTTATTTTCTAGGCGACAACTTCGAAATGCTGATGATCAGCGACTTTCCGACTACAAGGACATGTGATTGGCTTCACGGAGCACGTTGGCGTCTTCTCTACGACATGTACTTGCGATACAATTCACTTCACACATCCCTATGATTTGCTCCTAGATTCTTAACTTCATTAGCACAACAGTTCTTGCTTGCTAATGAAAGCCATGAAGTGATAGACGGCTTATATTAGCGCACCGCCTTCGATACTCACTGCCATATCCCGCACCGAATGACTTTGCCTCTTACCTAGCCTAGTAGTAACTGCTGTTTTCATTACGTGTACATATCGTTTGCGAAATTTTGTAAAATATACAGTTTATATTTCGACCAGCTGTCTCTAACAATTCTCTGTCATTGCTGAAACTTACCGTTGATTTCTGAACTCTACTGAGATATACCATACGATTAGAGTAAACAGGTCTTTACTCAAATGATCGACGCGTATAGTAGTGTTTAAATTTTAAATGATCTATGATCACATCTATTGTACAGATCCTAACACTTCTTCGAACAATTCGTGTTGTTTCGGCTGCAACGGGATTTCGTCTTCTTTATGAATTTCGTAGAATGCTAGTTGAGTCCACTCTCTTTGCAATCTTGGAGATAGCCATGCTATGGCGTTACTACCTGGATTGGGGAATTGGCGTTACTACCTGGATTGGGGAATTGCGCTGGAGATGGATTGAATTAGCGCTTTTGCTTCCTGCTAGAGGGCATCGCTAACCACTGCGCTGTGGTATTGGAATGATGGATCACAAACTTTGAATTGGGAGTTTTATAATGACAATCATGCCTGATACCTAAAGGTTCCGCTAAGTTCCTAAGACACAAATGTCCTTGCAAGGCAACAGGTACTTCTCAGCTCCCCGAAGAGAAACAAACAAGAATAAGACGTGGCCTTAATCAACTATTTTTAAATGGAGACACCATGGATCCCCACATTTTTGAGGAATTCTTTGCTGTCATTAAGTGTCTGCGTCGATCTCATACTTTTCGCTAATGCGATACTAACTCAATACAGTCTTCACTGAATGCTTTCGCATTGTTGCCTCGAAAACCGCCTTCGTAACCTTCATTGAATTATTTGTGAACTCTGAATACTCTTGTCGACTTGTATGCGTATAGTTTTTTAAAGATAAACACTATGAGTTAGTGCCCTCTAACCATGCATCTACACCACGACGCATACAGTGTGCTCAACTGGACCCACATAGTGGGTTCTTCTACTGTTTTCAATTCTGCTAGTTACTCTACAGTCTTTGACTGATTTTTTGAAATGGATTAACATAAAGTATTTGGATTGATACACCTGCGATAAAAGTCAGATCAACAATGTTTTAGTTCAAGAAGGTAGTTCACAGTCACAACGCACACTCCTGGGACAGCATCGATCTAACGATTTTTTATTATTCTTTTATATTGACTGATTTACCATATAACAATGATAACTGCACGATTACACATTCAACCAACAAGCTTTATGAGATAATCGCGTCAGAGTTTTCATCAGTTCCAACAAAGACAGGACAAACTTTGCAAAAAAAAAATGCTACGGGAAGCGATATTCGCGTTGCTTGTTAGACTTCCAAAGGTAAGGTGAAACAATAGGTGCCATAGGCGTATGTGTTGAAAAATGACCAAAATTTGATAAAAACGACAAATACGCACGATAGTATAGATACTATTGCATTCCTGGTAAACCCGGCATTTGTCCACCTGATTGTGTTCTTACGTTCTTCACAGTTTGATCAACCGATAGAACCAAACACACAGCCTCAGTAGCAGCGATTATGGCATTCTGCAAAGGCACAAGACCACTTCTCCAAGAAAAAAGTGCAAATTCTATCTAAAGTGTACGCATATTAGAACTTCTGGACATTTTCTCACAACACGATGCACTCTTAACGTAACTTTGAACAAACCTACTTTGCAATAAAAGGAAGCATTTATTCAATCTGCTGTTGCAGCGGTGAGCTACTGACACTACATGAACATCTAACTTAAAGGATGTAGTGAAAAAACGCTAGATACGTTAGTGACCAAACGCGTTAAACCAAAGTATCTTTAAGAAGGTAAGGAAAAGCTTAAAGTCTTCTGCATTGCCAGATAGATGGTCCAAAAGAACAGACCTTTTTCACCAAACTGGGTTCCCAAATGCAAGCGGCGAGGTTATCTCCAACTTCCTCCTTGTGAACATCAACGCCAGCCCATATTTCACCTGAAAAAAGTCGGTTGAAAAGAGTTTTGGACTTGTAAACAAGATTCAGACCAATAGAATGACGATGACGGAGTTTGTTCAGAATATCGATAGCATCTATTCCAGCGTTGTAGCACAGCTGTTGTGGAATAATCTGGAGACACAAACGCAACTTTACTTAATAACATGGAAATTCGAGCATCATCTACCTCAAAACTACGTGCGAAGGCACTCCAGAAGAACTGTTCCTTTCCAGCAATCGTTTTGGCCTTAGCACGTAAGTGACGTGATAATTCCATCTCTATCGCACCACCACCTACAATAGTTCAGTAAATAGTAAATATTTTAAAAAAAAAGGACAGTTGCGAAATATAGGCAAAACTGAAGAAGATTATTAGCCACCTGCAACAATTGAATCGTTCTTTTTTGCCCGACGTACAATCATAATGGCGTCATGTAAAGAGCGTTCGGTCTCAGCAATAAACTGTTCGGCTCCACCACGTAAAAGAAGAGTACAAGCGTGTGCACGAGCACAACCTTCGAAGAAGTTGTAACTGAAGCAAAATCACTAAACATTAAAGTAAAGGAATTTGACCAAAATTTTCAAATAGAATCGAAATATGGCACCTACCGTTCGTTACCCACTTGTTGCTCATAGAAGGTGTCGCATTTTCCGAGAACTGATTTGTCAATTTGTGAAACAGTAGTAAGGATTGAACCACCGCACGCTGCCATGACACGATCCAAATCATCCTGAGGAATACGACCGGCACAGAACATATCTCTGGAACAAGTTTTTTAAAAGCGCTAATTTAATGTTTTGGAATTCTGCACTCCAAAATCTCCAAGAACTGGCGACTCCAAACATCAGAGTGGCTTACCTATCAGCAAACCACTGTGTCGCAACATCTCCAATTGGAAGCCTCGAGAGAACAACTTTTGCACCACTTTCGTAAATTTTCTGCAGCTTCTCATAAAGAATATTCCATTCTGCATCAACAACCTAAACAACAACTAGCCCTAACACAAAGAAGAAAGAGAAGTCAGTAATAAGCTATTTTGGCAAACAACAAATCCGTACTACTAAGGCAAAAAATGCATAGGATAAGCCTATACCAAGCGATTGGTTTGCTCACTGCATTACCAAAAATTATCAGTGATGAAGAGATAAGAAGGAGAAGGGCACGAATAGATCAACCAAAAGATTCACCTAATGAAAAATCCGTTATACAAAAAGAATGAACAGGAATGGATTGCTTTTCAATACAATGATAGTATGTTACTTTTACTCTTAGCATTTACTGAATACGATGGATGATTAAAAGAATTGCGTAGAATACAAAGAGCTGAATCAGCTACTTTTAGAAGACCTGGCGAAGCCATTAACTGAAAAACTAAAACACTGAGAATAATACTCAAAGAAGCTTTCCTGCTATTCACCTCAAATTCGCGCAGCCACCCCAATCCCAAAAACCCATCCGTAATCCACAAAAGATCTGAACGATGCTTTTTGAACACACATAGGGTGGCAGTGAGATGAAAGGAATCGTCGAAAGATGCACGAATGGCGAAATATGACAAATTTCAGGATGATGTAAGAGTCTTGTAGCACAAGAATGTTCACAATGAGCAGACGCCTATATGGCTCACATCAACCAGTTCCATCCGAATACGGAAAAGAACTTTACATATCGTGATATTCGCATGTTTCGAGGCATAAAATAGACCGATGTGATAGATTAACCAACATGTGTTCTTTCATGGACAATCTAACATAAGGTTGATAAGAAACTTCATTAGGCTAACATTTCAACGTCTTTGTTTTCTCAGACCCATGATCCGAGTAAATACTCTACGCCCTTTATACTTTTCACGTGGTGCTTTCGTCTTCGTATCAAGTCGTATCTTCTTAAGTGCAGCATCGCTCGAATGAGGCAACCTTACCTGGCGATTATATGACGACGAAGACACCTTATCGACGGTGCGAAGGACTGCGGACAATCAACTCGGAACATCGGCTCTTACGAAGACGAAGGCGTAAAAAGACTAGGCAAATAAAGTTGTTTATCAATCTCTGCTAGTTTATCAACGGAAAAACATATGTTGATTAGTCATACCGACGCTAGAATAAAGTCGGTATCTAAAATATTGTTATGTTTTGCGCCAGCTGGTAATGACATTGACTTCTTCAAGATGGATTGTCCGAGAAAAACACGTTATTTTCACCGGATAACCACGACTAGGCACAATCATCCCTGCACACAACAGCAATAGCGGGTGAGGTTGCCTCATTCGCGCGATCCTCCACTGAAAAAGATCCAACTCGATACGACGACGAAGACACCACATCGAGAGTGCGAAGGACTGTGGATAGACTACAGACTCAGACCATTTGCTCTGAGAAAGACGAAGACGTCAAAACGTTAGCCGAATAAAGTTGTTTATTTAAGTTTTCGGGTTAGCTTATCACTGAAGTAACACACAGTGTCACAGACGGCCAAGAAAGAAGATGAGCTAAAACTTCTGAGCTTTGCCAATTTACCAAACATGGTCCATTAAAAGTGTACATATATAAGGCAAGCTTTCTGTAGAAATTTCGATGAGGTTAACTTATTTTCCCCAAATAATATGGTTTCCTCATCCGAACATCCTTTTTTGTTACCCTTTAGAACTTACCTGAACATCTGATCTACCACCAATGTTATAAACGTGGTAAGAGCACTTCACAGGCACACTATGCAAGAAAAGAAATGCATTGTTGAGTATTTCTGCCTACCGCCTGGAAATCGTCGACAGAAATAAGTCGCATTTCAGCGTTATCCTTTTCCGCTTTGAGCTCCAACTCAATGTTGAGAAGCGCAACAAGTGGATTCTGATAATGCTTTGGCTGCATTTCGAATCCTGCATAGCTGAATGCTTTCTGGAAAGCTACGCCTTTCACGAGACGAGATTCCTAAACGCGAATAATGACCGCGTAACAAAGAAACCACTAGAAAGGGAAATGAAGATAGCGGTTGCGATAAAAAGACCCACATTTAGGTTTCCACCACTGACTTTCTTGATGCCTATCATGCTGATTGGTAACGAATCGTCAAGGATGTTCACTGCGTCAACAACCATTTCAGCGAAGAATTCTCGTTCCTGACTAACCTATAACACGTTTTGGTATACAAATTTCAATAATTATAGAATAAAACCCTGGAAATATGGGACTGAATATGGCACATACTTTCAATTTATGTGAAGAGGAAAACAGCTATAGTTTATATCGTATAGTAATAGGAATACAAATGGAGCCTCAGATTTATAACAGCGAATTTTCCCTAGTAATATTTGAAAAGGAGACCTTGAACTTTTCATGAAGGGCCAAACACTCCCACTGCACAAATCGTATTACATTTATGTACGACCAAGAGCGGAGTATAAATAAATGCTGTCAAAGTGAACAAAATTAAAAAGGAATTCGTGATGGGACACGAATAATAAACGCTTAGATGCCATGAAGAGGAAAAATTAAACCTACAAGCTTGCTACTAAGCGTTGTCATTGCACACTTGATTAACATTTGCCTTAATTCCGTTTCTCCTTCAATCTTAACAGCCAACTCGGAAAGACGATTCAAAGCCTGCAATCAGCCAAGATAAGCAGGAAAACAATAGCAAAGTAATAATTAAAAATCTGATCTTAACGTAATCTTTAAATGAATGATAATATCTCCATGTTAACTTTTTATTTACTGCCTACTATGAGATAATATGAAAAACTCCGGACCGCAGGTGTCTGCGGTGCGGATCGAGCACACTATTACCCCTTCCAGGACTAACGTATTCACCACCACACCATGACGGTCCTCCGTTTCGCCCTTCTCTCAGCTAGTTTTCTATCCTCTAGCGCCATTGCTGCTGACGGATGACTGCTGACTATTGTAATAATAAGACCATTTACTGATAGTCCTACACGAAATTGTTGCAAAATTTTACTATGCGTAATGTTTCAGTGCCGCTGCTTTTATAACAGCCGCAGTGACTCGTATCGGTTGTTTAGAGTAGATAAACGGTGCCATTCTGCGACTACTTACAAGCACCCAGCACAATACAATGGAATTGAGTACCGTTTTACAATAACATTGTGAAGGCTCAATCTTGCCAAGGGTTTACTGCCTCATCATGGTTGGCATGTGTTCCTAGATATCGGGCTGCGATGTACAACGGAGGATTCATTCCTCCGAAAAGGCCTCCCGAGCTGAGGACTCCTGTGTTTTCACCAGGATGCCCAGCTAGGAGTAAACCAATACCAATATACACCACTCTCTTGGTATCAAGCTAGTCGCATAGTGGCAAATTCTGCCCTGGTCCAAAAAAGAGGCGACGACTGCCTGTAGTGGTCACCAGCTGGGGCAGACTTTGGCCAGGCTGTCTTCAGGACTCCAGGGAACCACAATAGCTAAACCAGCATATCTCCGGAGGATGGATGAAAATTATGCTAAGCCCGTACAACCAGTGAAGACAGGCTAAAGTATCCTAGTAAGTAAATAAGCTTATCAATAAACCAACAACACTGGGACTGACCTCTTCGCTCGCTCTGCTCACAGCCCGAATAAGTAACTGAGGATGAACACCATCTTCGATAAAGGGTTTCATACGCTTAAGAATCTCTGCAGCGAGGATAACCACTGAAAGCCTTATGCATATCAATAGTAGCATCTCGTTCAAAGCATGTAAACACCTGATGTCGTTCCGTCTCCCACTTCTGCATCCTGCGACTTAGCAATGTCAACCATAACATTGGCAGCAGGGAAGACAATGTCAAGAAGCTTCAGAATTGTGGCACCATCATTCGAAATAGTAGTCTTTCCTAAAAGCAACTAGAAAGTGACACTAACACATAGGCACAAACTAAGCAGCAATCAACCTTTGCTATCAACAATTAATTTATCCAAGCCTCGAGGACCTAAAGTGGTTCGTATGCTGTCGGCAACGACCTGTAAGCAACGAATAGCTTAGATACACATTGGATTACACGACACTAACAAAACAGGCGCAAAAATCCATATAAAAACCATGGTCTACCTGACATGCATTTATATTGGAGATGATTTGCTGCTTTCCCTGTTTGTTTTCAGTTCCTTCTTTAAGAAGTATTATCGGAGGACGCATCATTTCTCTGCTCAACTACTAAGCAGGTACCCTATAACACATAAAAACACTTGAAAGCCGAAACGACGTTGACCGCATAATAAATAAAGGATAAAGCTCCCGGCGTTGATCAAACCCTGAGGGATGCGATTTGCATTTGACTACATCAAGCATAGCCTGGAGGCGATTGAATGCACATCTGGCCTCTACAATAACTCGCGATGGTCCAAATATTGCTACCCTCCCAGATCAGTCTAATGCCAATTTGCGCACCCAAGAGGGACGGATGGTTTGGTGACCCTGGGACGCGAGGATCGATCCCATGTTTATTGCAGGACGCCTCTGACCACTACTCCACAAGCGCCTCCACCATATAAAAACTAAAGCAGCCAGAGTTGAATGTGTAAAACCAAAACGCAAATTTAAAAACTATCGACAAATACAAGTGTGGGAAACTGTCGAGAGGAAAAAACAGCCGTGGGTTCTGGAATGGGAAGTAGTTCACCTTTAAGGTTGACTGGGGCGCGACATAATTCATCGAGATCCATCGCTAGTTTCCAGGTAGTGCATTAAGAAGAGAATCGTTGGCAAAATTGCGTTCCGTAAACGTTTATTTTACAGGATTGTGAGTAATGTTTTGACAGTACAATAAAGATAGTTACAGAAAGATACAGAGATCAGGGACAACAATGGAAGCTCTACTTTATAACTCAATTTTTCCAGTCGGTACGGGATAAATTGATCGTTACGAATAGCATTATTTAATCATGAGATTCAATAGAAGTGCTAGAATTGCAGTGCTAGATGGAATAGGTCCTCTTAAGTTCAATCAGCAGACCAGGAATAGTTACGAGATGTAGAATTAAAGCGAAGATTGAACGAAAACTCTGCAGTTTATTTATCAGAACCGTCTCCATATACTGTGCAGATCACATCAGTTCCCTCATTCGGTTTGTTGTTTGGCATCTATCATCCACCACGGTGCTCGGATTTCCGCGCAGATCCCGACAGCTCACTTATTCGGTGTTATCTGGCATCCGTCATCTACCATAGTGTTCGAATTTCTGTTCGAGTTCGCATATCTCTCGATGATTTTTATCTTTTCTACAGATGTCTTTGAACGCTGGTGGGCTTGATTGCCCTCATCCCTGAAATAACATCTGGAGCGTTTCTGGTGTTGACCACCTTTTTTTCAGACAAGTCTTCTACAAGCTTGCCTACATTGAAAGAATGGAGCCTTATGTATTCTTTCTTTGATGAGCTTACACGAGGTTGATAACAATATTTATTATCGGCTAACGTTTCGACGTCTTCGTCTTCATCAGAGCCGATGATCCGAGTCGATGGTCCCCGCTTGTAATTTGCCTCGATGTGGCGGCTTCGTCTTCATGTCGAGTCAGGTCTTCTTCAGCGGTCCATCTCCTCGAATGAGGCAGAAACGTTAGTGACCAGAAGACCTGACTCGACATGAAGACGAAGCCGCCACATCGAGGCAAATTACAAGCGGGGACCATCGACTCGGATCGTCGGCTCTGATGAAGACGAAGACGTCGAAACGTTAGCCGATAATAAATATTGTTATCAACCTCGTGTAATCTCATCAAATAAGGAATACATATTGATTAAGCACACCGAGGTTCAAGGAAAGTCTGTTTCGAAGTATTAATGGGGTCTTAGTTGGTCTAGTATCACCTGTATCACCTGCAGTCCCCTTGATCGTCGAGTGACTCGAGAGGGCGCCAGTAAATCCTCCATTTTTCCCAGTCGCGTGCTAGAGTAGCCCACTGGGTTCTGCTCGCTCTAGAGACTTGTCGAGCATCATATCTTTCTTCTAGGTTCTTCGTGAAAAACTCTGACCATCGGGTCGGTGGTCTTCATTCATACACATTACGTGTCCGGCCCACCTTATCTTTGGCTGTTTGGTGTATAGAACGGCATCCTTGATTTTTGATCGTCGACGCAGCTCGGAGCTTCGGATCCCATCCCCTACTTGTGTGAAACGGGATACTCCTAACATCGTCCTTTCGACAGCGCGCTTGATAACGCTAAGTGGTCTTTCAATCTGCTTACAAAGCGACCGGGTTTTTGACGCATACGTTAGAGCAGGAAGAACCGTTGTCGAAAAGGTGGGCACGGAGTCGGGCGTTCTTTGTTCTCTTCACTACCTCCTCGATGCTCTTGACAGCACCCCAAGCCACTCGTTTTCTTCTGCTCGGCTCTGGAGTTAAGTCGTTCATCATATTGATTTCCCGACCTAGATAGACATAACTGGAGCATTCGGAGATATTCGTTCCGTTGAGCGTGAATGGAGCAAACGAAACCAATCCGTTCTTCATGAACATCGTTTTCTTTAGATTTAGTCCAAGACCAATCTTTCCACACGCTTTGTCAAAGACCGCAAGCATTCGTTCCGCTTGGCTAATGTCTGGTTTTATAAGAACGATATCATCAACAAAGCGAAAAAAGTTTGTAGACGACATACAACAAGCAGATTGGGCGATAGTTACCTACATCGTGTAAGCCTTCTTGAACAACAACACGGTCTTGCTGGTCTTCCACTGAGTAGGGACCTTGCATTCAGACAGGTAACGTGAAGAGCCGAGCCAGTGTGCTTACGGGGACTGGCGGAAGGTTCTTCAGATGTTCTGATTTTATTCTGTCTGGACCTGGTGCTGTTCGATTCTTAACCGACGAAATGGCATGTAGGATTTCGGAAGCGAGAACCGGTGTTACAACATATCCATCCTCTTTTATTTCATATGATGGGAGGTGGACGTGGCTATCGAAGAGATCTGAGTAGTATTTGTGGATGATTTTCTCCATTGCCTTTCTGGACGCTGTTGTTGTTCCGTCTGGGCGTCGGAGTGCAATCATCTTGGTCTTGCAATTGGCGAAGCTTCGGCAGACTTTGCGTATGCTTTTCCCAGCCTCTGCAGCGTAGACCATTACTGCTGCTCTTCTCCCTTTAAGATCTTCTTTTATCGCCTGTCTGCATTGTTTCGCAAGCTCAGGCGTTAGTTCGCGGTTGCCTGCAGCTCGTGCGATTCCACGTTGGCGTAGTAACTCGAGAGTTTCTGGAGACAGACGTCTCTTAGTGACTTTCGAACTCTCAGCTGTCATAGCATTAACGTTAAGATGTTGAATGAGCCGATCTCATTCCTCGTCGATGATGTCGACAACGACATCTTCCCAACAGCCGACTGATGAGTTGAATAAGTCCCAGTTTGTGGTGGTTCTGGGACCTCGGTTTTTGATTTTAGCTTCTTTTTCTCCTTTCAGCGAGAAATAGCATTTTGCACGAAGGAGACGGTGGTCTGATCCCGTGTAGAATTTTGGGACAACAGCGACATTGGTTAGGCAAAACCTTCGGTTTACTATAATGTGGCCTGTTTCGTTATGGTACTCTCCATTGGGGGACTCCCATGTCCAGCGTTGAGGGTGGGGCTTCTGGAATTGCGAGTTACCATGGGTGGTCTTGGTCGCCATGATAAACTCAGACAGCCGCTCACCCTGTTCGTTCCATTCTAATCCGTGGGTCCCAATGTGACGTTCCTCAGACGATCTTCTTGGTCCGATCTTGGCATTGAAATCTCCAATGATGACCTTGAAGTATGTATGGTCTTCTCTGTAGAACCTCTCCAAGTCCATGTAGGAGCCTTCGACTTCTTCTTCGTCATAGTTTGATGTTGGCGCGTAAACTTCAAAGATTGTCAAAGCCGGTGTTGATCCACATCTTTTTAATCGTAAACGTCAGATTCGGGTTGTAAGCTGTTCGAATGGATCGATGTTCAAGGACGAACTCGTGTTGAGGAGAACGCCGACACCGCCTACTCCTCAACTGTCGCATGTTCCGAAGAACAGTTCTTCTTCAGTGCCATAGATGGCGTTGAATTGGTGGCGTCGTCTGGTGTTGGCCGATCGGACAACGTCGTATCTTATGCATAATAAATCAGCTTTGTCCTTTGCTGTTTAAGCACCCTAGAAAGGCGCTGACATTTTACCATCTTATCCGTGCTCGTCCTACTCGTTACTTTTCAAGGGATCTTTTGGTGCCAGCAAAATGATGCATACTCGTTTCGCTGTGCTTGGTATTTGATAACCACGTATATTTTATCGAGCTCTGAACATGGTGCCTAGGTATGCTCACCGGTGGCTTGCCAGTCTCTCCCAAAGTAGACATGCAACGTATTTGTTGGAGGCGACTCGTCACCATCTCTCATATACCGCCCTGTCAGTTGGTTGCAGACTTTTAACCGGAATGACTCGTAGAATATACAAACCCGCTCGAATTTACTTCCACAAATTATATATTATATTTAATTCACTTTGCGCGTTACGTGTTAGAAACTACGTTTTTGACGTAGATGAGAACTGATTAACACAAGGTTTTAAAGTGTGGCACGTTATAGGATTAAAATATAGTTTTAACTTCAAAGGTTAATCATCGCTCACTTCTACAGCAGATGTGAAGCTCATCTGGGATCGACATGCTTAATACAGTCTTTACGGGAAGTACTTGTGCTAATAAACATGTTGATATATCATGCTGCAAAGAATAAAATGATAAACCTCTCGGTGTTGACCAATCTCTGAGGGATGCGCCATGCATTCGACTTCATTAAGCGTTTGGAGGTGATTGAATGCAAATCTGGCCTATACAATGACTCGCAGTGGCCTACCGATGTAGCGAGCTAGTGCTGCTATCTTATCCGCACTATAGTAATACGCTGCTTGCAAATGTAGTGGAGGTGGATCCTGTCAGGGAAAAAGCACAGAACTAGCGAAAAACTTCCTGATTCTGAAGACATTGCTAGTCAAAGACGCCCTCACAATGGAGCACTTACAACCATCGAACGGACATTAGATAGAAGGCAAAGTATTCTATCTAGACGAGCTCCCACGTTACTCATCACGAATTTGATCCTCACAATAATCAGAGGTTTTCGAAACTGTTCTTACTGTTTGTTTATATGATGTTATAAAGTGATCTTCTTTAGCTGATGTGAGGTTGGTATATGTCTTTGTCGTTGTCGTTGTTGTTGGTGTTGTTGGTCAATGGCTGACGTTTCGGCGATTTCGCCTTCCTCAGAGTCGTGATGTTACGAAACGTCAGCCATCGACCAACAACACCAACAACAACGACAACGACAACGACAACGAAGACCCATACCAACCTCGCATCAGCTAAAGAAGTGCAGTTTATAACATCATATAAATAAATATGTCAACTATCTATGCCGAGGTTTATAGAAAGTCGGTCTTTTGTGTTCTTACTGTTCTTACTAGGCCCTACTTTCCCATAAAAGCACTTCGCATGGCAGCGTTGAAGCGAAAGCACTCGTCTGAGTGCACGCGAGATCGAAGACGCTCCCGGGCATTCCGGTGGATGTCGTCCAGAGCAAGTGTGTCGGATGAGACCCAGAGGCACTCGCCAGCACATATCGACTAGCCACGCCCCGTCGGCTTCTAGCTTCAAACAGCATTCGCGTGTATTTCGCATGTTGAGCACATGTCACCTCATCAATCTAGCCGGAGTACTCTCTAAGACATACACTTGTCATTCCTTTTCCAGACTTGGTTTCACAGATCATTTCTTCCTTTATGGTACTATAAAAGCAATCGATCAACTCAATAGTTTTAAAAGAGTAGTATTTCACATTAAATCACATATGGAACTCAGAAGGCTTCTCGAACTGATTCCAAGTTCGCTATGTTGGTTATACGAATCATTGTTGAATTAGAACTTCAGTGGCAGGACTTTCTCCTTCTAATTGCTACCATGTCTGTTTCATACAATTATAGAATCTATTTGCAGTTGCAACTAAATCCCACATCTTTCAGGACGAAAGTCTCAGAATACATGGAGTCCGTATAAAAATTGAGCAAAAGCTCAAATAAGCATGGATGTAATTATAAGCCAAAAAATTGTATTATGTTATTCGTAAAGTAGTGGCCGTTTTATGCACTATGACTCTGAGACTTCGTCATAAATAGAGTTGTTCAGCGTTCGTGTTTATATTGTGTACATTTCTAAGGACCTCAACATTTGTGAATTTTCCAATGTTAGCTTGTATCGCTCGAGTCATTCGACGATCAACGGGGTTACAAGTGACACAGGTGATAGGTTGCGATGAGCTTAGACTTTTATTACAAAAATGGGAAAAAACGCAAATCTGAGCGGTTTTTTGTTCAAGAATCTCAAACTTTATTGAGAAGTAATGAAAGGGACTCACAACACTTGTATTACACCTCTTCATGGAACTTTTGACTTACATACGGTTCAGTGTTGCTTGCAAACGTCTCATGATTTGGATGAGCGATGCAAGGGGTACAACGCGTCCACATTCAGTGTTATCGACTACGGTCATTTTAAGATGGTAATTAAAGCAGATCTAGCCAAAACTGTTGGAAAGCTTGTTGAAAAAGCAAATGTCATCATAGAAATGGCTTTTAACCGAATTGGAATTCACGAAAAAGTCAAGTGTTCGCCGCATGAAATGAAGCGATGGCAAGGAACACGTTCATATGAAGCCTATTCTGCACTTTTTTGGCTCAATGAAAACAGTTCGCCTACTGATCGCCTTGTTTCTTTTGGCAAAATGGACTACATGGAACTGCTGAAAACGTTTCCGCAGCAGTCGGACAGACTGAGATGTAGTTGTCAAATATTTCCCGATGCTAAATTTGACTCAAAAGAAGGTTATTATGATTGTTCGCTAGTCGACAAGCTTGTTATTTCTCAACAAAATGGTAGATGTTAATGAAACCATTGTTACTAGAAACTATTATCAAGGAATAGACGAAATGTATCACAAGCTGCATTAATCAATCCAACGACCAGTTCTGTTCCTCGCCTACGATCGACGTGGCATGAGCAAACAATTGAAGCAAATGAGAAACAGTACTTTGCCTCAAACAGCACACTCCGGGGTTCAAGCTAACTGAATCGTCTAGCAGTTTTCCGAACTCCTTGGTAGCCATTTACTGGAGGAAATCCTAGTTGAAGATTAAAAAGAGCAGTTATTTTTGAATACCATAGTAGAAATTCCTTCCGTTTTCATCTGAATCATCATTTCTTTAGAGTTTATGCTTTCAAGACCAGTGCTCAGTGGTTAGGATTCCTTCAAATGTGGGATAAGTATTTCTCAGTTTCACGCTTTAATTCCAATCCTATACACACTTGCCCTGCCTGGACTGTTTTTCACAAAAATTTTTTCTTGCACTCTGTACAACGTTTCATGTACAAATTGTCTTCTATTTGTAGGACTTTAGATTTTTTTTAAAATGAGGGATGTGATTGGCCATCCTCACATATTATCCAGATCCCACAACTTCTTACATTCTGTTCTTTATCTTACAATCGTCACAATCGAAGGTGATCAAGCTCGTATGTGGTTACTGGGTTCTCTCCTCATCACATATTCTGAATGCCTCTCGAATGTTTTTTTTTTGAATTTTCAAGATAGCCGTGTTAGGTTGTTTCCGTATCTTCATCACAAGCAGTCTCCAGGCTTTGTAGGCAGGGGGACCGCTTCGCAGACAAATTTGGCACAAATCCTCGAACGCTTATAGGACACGGTTAGTCTCAACGGGGTCGAACCAAGGGCCATTCCTGTCCTACATGGCATCTCTAATCACTGCGCTCTTTGCCTCCAAAGGGTTATGAATCGCCGATAACAAATGAGTCTCAAAATCAAAGCAAAAAATGTGATTGATGTGCCAACTTGTTAAAACCTGTCTTTTTTTAGACCGAATTCCCGGTGTTTGTTCGGTTACTGCACGAACAATAGCCATTTTTCTCGTTACAAAGTTTATGGGTAGATCTCGTGTTAAACACAACGACGCTGAGATATTCGCAAAATTCAGATCCCGGGCCAGATCAAACCACGATTTCCGTTTCCGGGAACTCGCGCATTACACATTGCGCCACGGAGGCCACTTATCTGCTTTTCTCTTAGCTAGTTTTATTATCTACCAGTACCACCAGCAATAACCAGTCAATGGTATTGATCTGGGGAGCCCAAATAGGCATTGAACCCAGTTTAGCTGACGCTATAGTTAGCCACCACGGATCTCTCTCATATGAGGGATCTCGAGCCGGTTAGTCGCGAGGCTACGTGGCGCGTCCCCAGGTGGCGGTTAGGAGGTTAATCGCGGACCAAAAGCGACTTTTGCTTCCCTGAGACGCAGGTGTATCCAGGGGATGGACTCCCTGTTTCTGCTGCGCCGATTTGGCACATACTTTCTGTATTTGCTAGGCGTATTCACTCATGCGTGTGTGAATGCGTTATCGCTTCATGTGGATTGTATTCTACGAGTTAATTCGGCTAAAAGACTGCAAACAAGTGACAGGGAAGTATATTGGAGGCGGTTAGGAGTTGTCTCTAACAAATACTACCCGTGAGTATACCCAACCCCCACGTTCAGAGCCCAGCAAGCTATACGTGGGTATCAAAATGCTAAACACAGTAAAAAAAAAACGGGCCTCATTCCCCTGACCCCGAAAGAGCCCCCAATTTCGCAGCGTTCGTGCGAGCAAGCAGGGTTTCGAAAAGGATTTAGTACGATGGACCACATTCACACGTTGACAAGGCTCATTGAAGTAACTTCCACGACCGACTTTCTATTAACCTCGGCATTGATCAAGTAATTCTTTGTATTCTTGTTGAACAAACGCGAGGTGTTATTATAACACCTCGCGTTTGTTCAACAAGAATACAAAGAATTGCTCATTGAAGTATCGCGAGAGTACAAAACACCGCTCTGTCTCACTTTCATCGACTTACAGGAGACCTTTGACTCAATTGGGATAGAAGCAATCATGGAAGCACTTGGTAGTCAAGGAGTCCCTACTCAGTACATAAAGATTCTTCGTGAGCTCTACAAAAATTTCTCAACCAAGATTTCACCGTTCTACAATGATATTAACGTTGACGTCAAAAGAGGAGTTAGGCAAGGCGATACAATCTCGCCAAAATTATTTACAGCCACCCTCCAGAACGTCATGCGAGAATAGCTCCGAATGCTCCAGTTATGTCTATCTAGGTCGGGAAATCAATATGATGAACGACTTAGCTCTAGAGCTGAGTAGAAGGAAACGAGCGGCTTGGGGAGCTTTCAAGAGCATCGAGGATGTAGTGAAGAGAACAAAGAACGCCCGACTCCATGCCAACCTTTTCGACAACGGTTCTTCCTGCCCTAACGTATGCGTCAAGAACCCGGTCGCTGTGTAAGCAGATTGAAAGACCACTCAGCGTTATCGAGCGCGCTGTCGAAAGGACGATGTTTGTAGTATCCCGTTTCACACAAGTAGGGGATGGGATCCGAAGCTCCGACCTACGTAAACGATCGAAAATCAAAGATGCCGTTCTATACGCCGAACAGTCGAAGATAAGGTGGGCCGGACACGTAATGCGTATGAATGAAGGCCACCGACCCGGTGGTCAAAGTTCTTCACGAAAAGCCTGGAAAAAAAGATATGATGCTCGACGAGTCCCTAAAGCGAGCAGAACCCACTGGGCTACTCTTGCACGCGACAGGGAAAAATGGAGGATTTACTAGCGCCCGCTCGAGTCACTCGACAGATCAACGGGACCGCAGGTGATACAGGTGACAGTTAATCACAGTCTTAACCTTTTTATTTACTGCCTATTCTTTTTTATGGCAGGTATTTATGGTATAACTTCTATAATGCTGAGATATTTTCAAAACTCCGGACCGCTAGTGTCTGCGGTGGGGAAAGAACACCTTATTGTCCTTTCCGGGGAGTAACGCGCTCACCACCACACCATGCTGGCCTTTCGTTTCGCCTGTCTCTCAGCCAGTTCTATCGATCACTTGCCATCAGCAATCACCCGTTAGCGGGATTGATCTGTAGAGCCCAAATCGGCAACGAATCCAGTTAAGCTGAGAGTGTGGTTGTAATTTGGGTTCCCTGATCAATCCCGCTAACGGGTGATTGCTGATAGCAAAAGATCGATAGAAGTAGCTGAAGGACAGGCGAAAGGATGGACCCGCATGGTGTGGTGATGAGCGCGTTACTTCCCGGAAAGGACAATAACGCGTTCGTTCTCCATCGCAGGCACCTACGGTCCGGAGTTTTGCAAATATCTCAGCAACGTTGTGGTTGTAATTCTTATATTTTTGGGTATTTGTTGAATCACACAGATACGTAATAATCATTGAGAGTATTTCGCAACATACCCGGCCGTTAGGAAGAATATGCAGTGAATAAAAGGTTAAGTTTGTAGTCATCTGATCCTCGTTCCTTTATGACTCGGGCACTATTTTGCCCTTCAGGGTCTTCATTCGATCCGGTTACCTATAATCGTAGGTGATTATCTGTTGTTATTTTGGAATAATCCTATTCACTTGCCAACAAAACCCACTCCACTCTCCACATTCGAACGACTACTGATTGCTTTGCATAAAATTTTTGCTTTCATTATTGAAAATCGTATCTTTAATATTGTTAAAATAAGGACTTATGTTTTTGATGCGTGATCGTCAACTAAATTACTCTTTTTTTGACATTCTTGAGAAATGGGTCGACAAGTCGCGTAATTGTTTGTCTTCAAGGAAAATGCGGCTTTAATGGAAGAATTCGAATCGTAGTGTAACAGTTGCCCCTTCGATCTATGTCGTTAACAGAGGTGGTGGCCACTCAACAGCGCTCTCAAGAAGGCTTTCTGAAATTTACAAAGGAAATTACGCCGAATCAGCCAGCACTCGCACTTCTGTCGGTAGAGAAAAAATGAGTGATCTTCAAGTGTCAGCCGAACCGACAAAAGAAGCCGTCTATTTCTAGGGCTGACGGTTAAAAAGCAAAAGCAAGGTTTGGAAGAAATGTCGGGTTTTGAAAGGTATGTGAGGTCATGCATCCAAGCACAACCATTCATTCTTCTTTTGCAGTAATAAGTCACCAGCTTCAAAACTTTCCCACTACAGTTCCTTTAACTTCGTTAGCTCGAACCTACACATAACTGGAGTATTCCGACATTTTAAATAAATTTTTTTTCCTCTTTAAATAAACTTTCCCTCTTGGTGAGTTAAAGGTGCTCTTTGTAGATAGGCGAGTTGGAAAGTGATAATGAGCCCTTACCAGGAAGACTACATGGCTCAACTAGGAATATTTGAGAAGCTATCGATATCTTTGAGCTGGAGTAGAAGCCTTTTGCACAGGAAGATTTTCCGGCTACGTTTATTTGCTTATTAAGGAGGTTTTTTCACAAACTGTATGCAGTTACTATCTAGTTTTGCACAGTTCTACACAGGTTTTATGCTCATGGTGGAGTCATATAGTGTCATATTTTGGTACTACCATGAAATTTCGCGCACATTTTCATGACAGTTTCGTTTACTACGTGGCAATCAAGCGGCAAATATTTCCAACATACGCCATCATCTTCTTTCTAGATGTCTGCTGATCTGCGCTTTTCTACAGCTACGATGAAAAATGCTGAGGAGATAGAGGAGTTCATGCACGCTGAATTTGGACCTAGGGAGCCAATCACAGTCTCTTTAAGTAGGTACATTTCATTTGTGTGCCTTTATCACCTTAAGACAACTATATTCAGATTTTTTAAAAACACTTATGTTACAGTTTCCCACACTTTTAACTCTTTTTTGACTTTGTTATTGAATCCTAAGTTGCAGCGATTTTAGATGGGTGTTCTTAATACAACGTTCATTTCACAACATAGGACGCTTTTAAGCGGGTATCACCTTCTTTATATCCTGGGAATGGTGATATCAACACATAGCTTGTTCAATTAGAAATTTTCATAAGATCTTTATAAGAAACACCCGTTAGCACACTCCGTTCAAGAAATTAGGGATTATACCCACACTCAAGCGATATCCTGCCATGTTTTAGAGTAATCTTTTAGTCTTCTGACGTGAATAGCCGACCATAAAAGCACTAAATATTCGGCGTTTTAGTACTCGTTGGTGTTTATGCTACCTGTTAGGATTCCTGTAAACGTTCACATCTCAGAAACCGTTTAACGGCAGTCTTCAATTGAAATGAGGAGCAAATTGCATGGTATTTTAACGGAAATGGTCGATCAGCATGAATTTTTCTTAGTCCTAGAAATTAGATAGTTACTTCGTCTCCACTCTTACTTTACAAACGTTGATAGCATTCGAAATATCTGTTCATTGATCACGTACATGTTTCTTTTATGTTAAGAATGAACAGAGATGACGAATCACAATACAGGGTGGCCGAGCACCATTTACATGCTCCCAAATTTCCTTCTCTAGATTCCAGGTTATTTCGTCTTATTCTTAATACGCACGCTCGTCAGCTTTATTTTTTTGTTAACGTTTAATTGCCATCGGGTTTAAGAGTTATGAAATCGTGCACATATCCCTAAACTATTGCACTGTTTCTGCAGAGGAAGAGTGCCATGCCACATCCATGCAACGAAAGTTTAAATTTCATTGAAAAGATCACTATACTGTTGTAAGATGAAGGAAATGACATGAAGTGGGAATCCTCCGTCATCGTAGAATCAACACTAGTCGCTTCAGTCAATCTTCTGGGAAGAGAACTAGGTGAAATCACGGTGTCAGGTTTAACGGCTTGGACGAAAATTAGAATACCTTGCTCATATCGCATAGTCCTCTCGCATTATCTGTACAACGATTTACGAGCAAGCGATTTGAAAAAACCAGTTGACTGAAAAGATTGCTCAAAATCATCAGTGGTGTGCCGTGAAAGGTGTATTGGGCAAAGGTGAGTAGATTTTTAGTGTTGGTGTCACTCGGAACTCTCAAAACAACCGTCAGCAGGTAATGCTATCCTGAAGCAATCTCGAATGAGAGAAGTTATCGCAAACTCGTTTTTCCAGAATGCGTTATGGTCTTATGAGCAATCATTGCAAATGAGAAAACGTTCATATTTTCGTCAGTAAAATCCGGTAGAAATGTTAAGTCAATGACCAGTTTACTATACCGCTCTGAAGAGGTCAGTCTTCCTTGTGGTATAGAAGGAACACTGTACGTCCGTTGCACTTTTCACTTTACTCATTGATGGAGTAGGAATTAAAGAAACAGGAAGTTGCTGTCTTAAACCATCTGCTTTTCAAACTCATTGACAATCGAAAATTAATACCAATGATCCACACGTTACCGTGGAATCCGTGAATTCTAGACAGCAGGCTTGTGTCAAAGTGAATCGAAGTCATTTTGGACAGTTTTTGTCACTTAGGTTGTTTATGGTGCTGTTGAGTTTGATGTCCGTAAACATCAAAAAATAGTGTGACGAGGCAGAAAAAGGTAATAAATTGTGACCACAATACTTTCCGACCACTTGTGGTTTTATTTTATACGTTACCACTTTAAGATGCGCGCATTTTCGGGAATTCTCTCAAGTGGGATCTCTTATACATAGGCCGACTTCAAGAACTACCTTCTAATTTAGAAATGAACACTATGGCATGATTTGGTGTCATCCGTTGTAAGCCTTATTATCGGAGAATGTTTACAGAGACTCTCTTTATTCACACTATCTTAAAATAAGTTGCATGTGCTTGGTGTAACCTGTTCGGATTTCTGCAGAGTTAGTAGTGGTGTGTGAATTCGTTGCTGAACGAGTAATCTGGTTGGTGCGAAAAACTTCGACCCAATTCAAGTAGTGAACGCGCGTTCTCAGGTAAGGAAGGCCTCCAAGTACAGTGACCCTAGATGTTTTTGGTGTGTTATCAACCCCATTGCGACTATTATGAGAAGAGTAAATAATTTCTTTGCTGTTGTTTCTTGAACCTGAGATATGTGAATTACTCAAGAGATTTTTGTCATCTTCTCTACTCAGGAGGAGATGGACAAATGCTTTGAATTATTGAATGAGCAGTCTGAGTATATTAGATTCACCCGGGAGAAACCGAAAGAGACCTGGCTTCTATTCCTTAACGTTCAAATCAACTTATCAAGTAGCGGTTACATGACGAAGCGGTACTGAAAACCAAGTAACAAAAACATCCTGGTTCATTTCCTCTCTTCCCGTCCATCACACACAAAGAGGGCGCTTGTGAGAAATATGTTTCGAACAGCTACCTCTGTATGCACAACCAGGGAACTAAAGGAAACATCACGCGACTTGGCTCGGCAAATAACCATCTCTCCAATGGCTACGAAGTAGTTACCGCTCGAGATAACGCACGATAGAAGGTGAGCGACCCCCCAAGACGAAAAACGTGCTTAAGACGAAACCCCGTTTACGTTGCCCTTCATTACCGATGAAGTTGGTGTCGCTACAAAACGATGCCTAAAAAGGGCAGGTCTAGAGGAATCGGTAGAGTTAATTGAAATACAACCGGATCCTCTACGTCATCAGTTAGTTCGTAACCGCTTGTATGACCGTTCATGCGAAACAACAAATTGCGTAATTTTGCCTTACGGCAGGGACAATGATTGCACAACCTCAGGTACGATATGCCTGGTCTCTTGCGAGGATTGCGGAGATGAATATATTGGCGAAACGGGCAGACCCTTGTGTATTCGCATAAAAGAACACCTAGATGGCAAACGAAAAGTAAGCCAAAGTACCCCACTAGGCACGCATAGGATGCAAAAGCACAGCGGAAACGATTTTGAAGTTAAAATCAATATCCTCGCGCAGGAGACTAAGACACCAACGCGCAGACTCCTTGAGGCCTTCTGGATTAACGCCAAAATCCTCACAACGAATAGCTGGAATGAATGCCCAGAGGTCACACGCGACCTGGCCTTGTATTCTTGGATCAATTTCTGATGTGGGGTGGAGCATTCATCAACCATATGCGACTATAATCAGCTGTTCTAACCTTCCCCATTGGAAGTCATGTAAAAAAAGCGGCTCTGAAGAAGGCGATACTGCCGAAACGTCAGCTACTGTTGTGTTGTATTGTATTGTGTGTTTTTCTATGGAAGGTTCATGTTTGCATTAAGAGAAATTAAACATGAAGGCAAATAATTGAGTTCACCTCCATCAACTTTTGTCCCGCTCATCGTCGATTTATTGGGCTAACCGCTGTCGAAAAATAGCAGGTTATGGTGGTGTTTCAGAGTAGATTAGCGCACGAGTAGGAAATAGGATTCTTGTGCAAACTGGTTAGCGTTATATGGTATAACTTGGGTACTTGAACGGTCTATAGGCAAATAATTGAGTTCACCTCCATCAACTTTTGTCCCGCTCATCGTCGATTTATTGGGCTAACCGCTGTCGAAAAATAGCAGGTTATGGTGGTGTTTCAGAGTAGATTAGCGCACGAACAAATAATTGAGTTCACCTCTATCAACTTTTGTCCCGCTCATTGTCGATTTATTGGGCTAACCGCTGTCGAAAAATAGCAGGTTATGGTGGTGTTTCAGAGTAGATTAGCGCACGAGTAGGAAATAGGATTCTTGTGCAAATTGGTTAGCGTTATATGGTATAACTTGGGTACTTGAACGGTCTATAGAGTTGTGCAGAGCTCAGCATATTTTGTTTTCGTTCTTCTGTCTCGCAATCCCCGTCCGTGGTGGTGGTTTAACTATAGCATGGTGACGAATGCGAGTCTTACACCGCGACCTGTAAAACAAATGCAGCTGTGACTACAGCTGATTGGCTCTGGTTACGAACACATCTGCTCATCGTTTGAATGGTTTTCAAAGGGCAGCCTTTCTTTCTCGTGGATACCACTCTACAGTTCTTTTGATCCATCCGTCTTCTGTTCTTCTCATTGTGTGACCGGCCCATCTATGTTTCGCTATCGATGTATATTCTTGCGGATTTCGAAGACGTGACACAGATTGATTTTCGATGATTAGAGCTGCACATTCCGGGTATAAAGTACGAGTAGTTAAATTTCAGAAGACATCGTTTAAGCGTTCTGTACGCTGTGCGTAGATTTCTTTGCGTGATTGAATTATCAACCAACGTCTCGGCCGCACAGCAGAGCACTAAGAGAATTGTTGAATCGAAGACGTGTGCGTGAATCTTTGGATACTTACGGTGATCGATGGATCCTTTGAGTAGCTCAATTGCGGCCCATGGGGCTCTTCTTCCTCAGTCTAATTCCTTTTTCATGTTGTTCTCCATGTTCACTGAATACCCAAGTAGTATATACGAGGTGGTCTCCGTAATCAGAGAACTATGCGATTTGATCTGTTCACGTCAGCGCAACCAGTTTTTCATAAACTGCTTGCTTTTTCCGATTCATGCGTAGTCCGGTGTGTTTCCTGGTTCCTTTAGCTCATTGACCATCATCTGTGTTTTGTTCGTGCTTCTTGAGAAGATGACGATATCGTCAGCAAAAAGATAGTCTGACAGAAGTTTGCCATCGATAGCCTTTCTCGTCCCAATCGAATGACTTCATTATCCATTGTAAAGTTGCTGAAATACATTATAGCGATATGTTGTCGCTTTATCTAATCCATTTTGCTATAGGAAAAGTAACCTGTCGATGGAGGAACTATTTTTCGTGGTGTAGTTCACATAACAGTCAGATAGAGTTCGTATGTAGGTCGGAGCCCACTCCTCGGTCAACGGTCCCATGGTCTGCATTGATTTTGAGGCAGTGAAACGCTCTTTCATATTGAACTAAAGTCACAACTGCGGGCTGGTGGTCACCTGTCACCTGTCGTGCTGTTGATAGGGAAATCATTTGAGCGAGCGCTAGTGAGTCTTCCATTTTTCTCTATCTCATACAAGAGGTATCTCAGTGGGTTAGCTCTAAGGACTCGTCGAGCATCATATCTTTCTTCTAGGCTTTTCGTGAAGAACTCTGACCATCGGGTCGGTGGTCTTCCTGCAGTACGTTTGACCTCCCGAGGAATCCAGTCACTAAAAACTTTTGTCCATCGGTTATCATTCATACGCATTACGTGTCCGACCCACCTTATCTTCAACTGTTTGGCGTATAGAACGGCATTTTTGATTTTCGATCGTTGACGTAGATCGGAGCTTCGGATTCTATCCCTTACTTGTGCGAAACGGTATACTCCTAGCATCGTCCTTTCGACTGCGCGTTCGATAACGCTGAGTGATCTTTCGTCTGCTTGCGTAGCGACCAGGTTTCTGACGCAGACGTTAGGGCAGGAAGAACCGTTGAGTCGAAAAGGTGGGCACGGAGTCGGGTGTTTTTTGTTCTCTTCAGTAAGTCCTTGTTGCTGTTGAAAACTCCCTAAGCTGCTCGCTTCCTCGTGTTCAACTCAGGAGAAAATTCATCATGTTGACTTCACGACCTAGCTAGACACAACTGGAGCACTCGGAGACATTCTTGCTCTTGAGCGTGAGTGGTATAAGAAACCAACTCGTTCCTCATGAATATCGTCTTTGTTAGATTTAGTCGACGGATTTTTCCGGGGGCATTATCAAAGCCTGCAAATATCCGTTTCGCTTGGCTGATGTTTTATGTTTATAAGAACGATGTCATCAGCAAAGCGAAGGTGGTGTAATTGCCAATCATTCATTCTTACTCCCATGTTGTCCAATTCCAATGTCCGTATGTAATTCTCCAGGGTGGTAGTAAACAATTTCGGCGGCATGGTATCGCCTTGTCTTACTCCTCTGTTTATGTCGATGTTATAATATCCTTGCAGAATGATGATATTTTAGCCGTCAAGTATTTATGCAGCTTACGAAGAATCATTATATACTGAAGAGTGATACCCTGGCTGTCCATTCTTCCATGACTGCTTCCTTGAGTGACCGTTGACTGAGTGAAAAGCGACGACTTCAGCAGAAAGTTTGTACACGACAAACACTAATCACGTTGAGAGATACTTTGATATTGTAGAGGTCACTGTTATTAGAGAGTAACACAGTCTTGCTGCCTTTCCATTAAATAGGTACTTCGTATTCTGACAGGTAACGTGTGAACTGTGTTTATGAAGAGTGGCGAATGGTTCTTCAGATGTTCAGATCTTATCCGGTTTGGACCTAGAAATGTTCGACTGTTCACCAACGAAGCAGTATGTGGGATTTAGGAAGTAAAACCACTGGGACGACATTTTCACACTCTCCTATTTCATATGAGGGTAAGACGACATGGTTAAGGAGACCTGGGAATTAATCGTGAATGATTTCCTTCATTGCCTTTCTGGAAGCTGAAACAGTTTTGTCTGGGAGTCCGAGTGGAATCATCTTTGTTTTGTAACTGGAAAGGCTTCGGTGGGATTGGCGAACGCTTTCACCGGCCTATGTAGCTTCGACCATAACTGCTGCTCCTCTCTATTTAGTATCTTCTCTTATCGCCTGTCTTCATTGTTTTGCAATTCCAAAGGTCGTTTGGGGGCTTCCTGTGAATTGCACTATTCTACGATCGCTTATCAGCTCGAATTTCCTTGGAGAGAGACATCTCGCGGTGACTTTCGAGTCCCCAACTTTTATAGCGCTAACGTGAAGATATAAAATGAGACGACAGCATTCCTCTCTGATGCTATCAAGAACGACATGTTCCTAACAACTGACTAACGAGCAGCATAAGTACCAGTTTACAATGGATTTGAGACTTTGTTCTTCGAATTTAACGGATCTCCTTTCGGCGAAAAATGAAATTCCGAATGAGGTAGGCGATGGGCTGTTTTCGTGCAGAATTTTTTTTTGGTCAACAGCGACATCGGCTAGACAAAACCTTGTTTAATATAATGGGGTCTAGTTCGTTTTGGTACTCTCCATCGCGATACTCCCACGTCCAGCCTTGAAAATAGGACCTCTTGATTTGCGAGATACCGTGAATGGTCTTGGTCATCATGATAAACTCAAGGACCCCTCACCCCGCTTATTCCATTCTAATACGTGGGCCCTAATATGACGTTCAGACTTTCTTCTGGGTCTAATCTCAGCTCTAATGGTGACCTAGAAGAATGTTTACTTTTCTCGTTAAAGCCTCTCCATATCCGCATACAACGACTATACAACGGCTTCGACTTCGACTTCGACGAGGAATACTAAGGCTTGTCTATTCAGCAGCTTATGGCTCTCTTAAAAGAGTGCCTAAACTGCTCGATCTTCAGATGGTCTGGGAAACATTACGCACAAATGAGAGGGCTGGCAATGGGACAGCGGTTGGCACCAACTATCGCCATTGCGTTCATGTCTAGGATAGAAGCCCCGGTTATCGACCTCCGGCCACTACTCTACTGCAGGTATATAGATGATTGTTTTGTCATCTTCTCTACTCAGGAGGAGATGGACAAATGGTTTGAATTATTGAATGAGCAGTCTGAGTATATTAGATTCACCCGGAAGAAACCGAAAGAGACTTGGCTTCCATGTCTTAACGTTCAAATCAACTTATCAAGTAGCGGTTTCATGACGAAGCGGTACTGAAAACCAAGTAACAAAAACATCCTGGTTCATTTCCTCTCTTCCCATCCATCACACACAAAGAGGGCGCTTGTGAGAAATATGTTTCGAACAGCTGCCTCTGTATGCACAACCAGGGAACTAAAGGATGAATCACGCGACTTGGCTCGGCAAACAGCCAACTTCAATGGCTACGAAATAGTTACCGCACGAGATAAGTTTAGAAGGAGAGCGACGCGCCGAAACGAAACACTTGGCCAAAAGAAAGTCCCGTTTATGTTGCCCTTTATTAGCGATGAAGTGAGCATAGCTACAAAACAATGCCTAAAAGGGGTACGTCTAGAGGAATCGGTAGCGTTAGTTGAAATGCAAGCGGATCCTCTACGTCGTCATTTAGTTCGTAACCGGTTGTATGACCGTCTATGCGAAACAGCAAAATCTCCAATTCTTTTGACACAGTCTATAATCGTAACAACTGGCAATCTAAATGTTCACTTCTGACAGACGATTTACAGGCAGTTGCAACCATTTCAGTTCTGCAACCTTTGCAGTTCAAAGCGTTCAGATACAATTTAAAGCTATAATATTTGTATTTAACCCATTTTGTATTAATTATTGAGGCAATCTAAACAGGAACATTGTTGTTTTTGTTGTACCTAATTCTCAAATGTTCGAATTTGATCCGCAACATTTTACGTGGTAACACTTGGAGTATTTTTGATAACATTCAATATAACATCTCCGTTTCTTTGACTGCTAATGTCCTGTACATGGGCCGTCGTAGCGACAGAAACGTGCGTTTTGTCTGTTTGAGTTGAACTCGAGTAGCGGATATGCCTTGAGCTCATGCATTTGCACTCTCTGTACATTGTCGCAGTAGATCCTCGACATCATGCCTGAATCTGGCGGAATATGCGATATTCTCTCCTTCTTCTGAAACACAAGAGACTCATCGGTGCAGATGTTTCTCCTACAGGCGTAAGCTCCTGTGAAATTTCTGCAAACACCTTCGTCCAGCGAAATAATCTTCTGTAGCCTGTCTTTTGTATCACATCTTGCATTATCCGACAAACGGAGGTTACTCAACAGCTCTTGGAAACCAAGAGAATGCAGTTTGTAAGCAGCACGTCATGTCCGTGAAAAAAATGGCATTGTAGAACGAAAAATGCTTTAAAAGATAGCACGAAATTTTGAAGCGCCGAAATTCACGTAAATTTCGTCTGAGTAGAAATTCGAAGGATACGCTTTCTCAAACTTCATTTTTATGCTATTTGAGTTCCTGTTTCCATTTTATGTTTTGAGAGTTGAGAGCTTTCACTTATTGTTGCACGGCTACTAGACACGCGCTATTTGTTAGGAGAAGAAAATTTTACAAGAGATAGCCTTTCGACTTTTAGTTGTACCGTCCCATTTAAAGGTTTGTTTGCAAAGCGTGAAGAAAGTCCACATTTGCTGATTTAGCTCTCTTTTATTCCGAACCTTACTCTCAGTAAACTTTTTTTGAGTAGGAATGTGATATTTAATGCTTAGAAGATATCTTTCTACATCCGTTTATATTTCTTATTACTAGAAATTTTAGATCCATCGAAATCTGATCTATCTGATTTCTTCCATGATCTGTCGTATTCAGGATACTCTAATGAAAAATACTCTACGATTGTTCATCAACGCGATAGGTTTGTAGTCACATTTTGTCCAAAGGTTAAATTACGCTTAAAAGCTCACAATCGGCAATGAGCAACCTATACAGTTTCATTTTCACTAACAAGATTACACAGGTGTTCTTTCCCAGTCGAGTCACTCAAATTAAGAAAGTGTTCGGAGTTTTCGGCTAGAAGCGGAAAGACAGCCTAGGGTAATGAATGCCGTTCATTACCGCAGATGTGCAAGAAATATAGTCGCGTGACGGCGAATCTACATCCCATTCTCAAAGAGCGATGACAACATGTGATGTAGTTAGTGGTACTGTCGACCAGGAAGCAAGGCGCTAGTCCGACCCACTCTCTTCCAATGCAAGTGGGACGACTTAGTCTAGCAAGGAAAATCGACTCGACCAACATTCTGCCACATTCATGAAAGAATACAAGATCTTCAAGCAGCTGCCAATACAGTGCGCGTAATGCTGCTAGACCACTGTGGAGGATGAATGGAAGGAAAACGGATTGAGTGAAAGATGTGCTGGGATCCGTGCAGTAGATCTAAAGTGTAATAATACGGCAACGTTGCCTCTATAGTAGTGGCATGGTACGAAACTACTAGTCGCTGTCAATGAACCTTATTAATTACAGTTGAAACTAGTAGAGTATACGGATCCTCGCCCGGAAGCTGCAAGTGCTCTAGTTCTGCCACGATGATTGATCTCCTGCACCCAAATAACCGTTCTTTTCCAGCTTCTTTCGTTGAATTATCACGAAAAAGATTGAAAAGGCTGGATCTCGTTGAGCAAACTCGAAACTGAAAGAATATCGCAAAAAAAGTTTCATACACTTTTAAAGCGGTATGCAGTTTTTCCTTAGGTCCATTTCCATTTCCGCCGCTGCTCCACTACTGGTAATCATTGTTAGTTGTTGAGAAAACTCCTTCATCGCGCAAGGTTATGCGAATTTTTGCTCGATGCTCGAATGCACGGGCTTGTTGTATACGAGTTACTCAAGTATCAAATAAGCAAGGTAGATTTATTACGAGTATTCAGAGCAATGGGTGACATCACTGTCTTCCTTTCCATCATCCTTGGAAAATCTCGATCGAAAAGGAACAGGATTTGCTCAGAATTTCATAACGACCGTTGGCATACTTCCACCTATTCTTCGCTGCCTTTCAGATTGATCGGCATATGTTTATGTTCCGTAAGCACTCATGACGATAGCAAAGCAGCTACCTCATCACAAGTTCAAGCCGCAAATGATAACCATCTCGATGGTATGTCATGTATTTATCACCTCATTAACAAGATTAACAATGTTTCTGCATTTTTCACTCAAACAAAGACTTGTTTAAATGTGGCAATGTTCCAGTTCTTTTACTGGTCAATAAAAAAATTCTTCAGCCGTTTGCATGACTGAAAGGAACTCCGCGTATGCGGAGAAACCTCATTACCAAGCTCCACCGACTGTGTTCGAATTTCCTCCTCTTTGTCTTGCGAAAATCATTGGAAAACTTGTTATCATTCGAAAAGGGTGATCCTCTATTGCCTTCCGAAAGCCTACGAAGTGCATATTAGACTTCTTGTCAAAACTTAATGCAGTTCTTGTCTTTTGAGCAATCGCAGAAGAATAACTCTACAACTCTAGCGGACCTCAAGCAGTGAAATTTGATCAAGCACACCGAGGTTCAAGGAAAGTGAAATTCGAAGTGAAATTTGACTTTGCTGAAGACATTTCGCTTGATATTGTTGATTGTTAATAGGTTTAGCCAAAAATTTTGCTGCATTAACGTAGAACATATACGATGAAGTGAAGTTTTTACTTTTCCACGTTGATCGATGCCATATGGATTCACCATGCATACGTGTTTATTGAGCATCGCAGACATGGTGGAATGCATATTTGTTCAGTAAAGTAACTTACGATTTCCTTCCAGTGTGTCAACTCAGTGTGTTTATTTTTGCAGAAAGACTATTAGCATTTTGCAGCTCTCGGAAGGGCGGTGGTTTTGGTTACCCGAAGACGTGTTGTTGAACTAGTGACCACATCTGCATTGTAGGGAATCTTGAACTTCTGTGATACACGCTTCCTAAGCATACAATGTTTTTGCCTAACTACTTGTCTATCTGTTTCATGTTTATGCTAGCTACAATTAAAACCCAACATGAAGAGTATTTAGGAAAAAGTACTGTCTCATTCAATGAATAAACGGAGTCGCGCCACTTAACGCCTAACATTGTGAGAATTTCCAGAAATCTCGAAAGGGCCATACAAACAGCACAAGGCAAACCAGCTGACAGCGTACGTGGGCGCGTTAGAACGAGGTATACAACAACTACCCGGTCATTTCAAAAAGTGCTTGAAAATCGACATCATTTGCGTTGCCGATGAAGCTAAAGGGTAAGTTACGCGTCACCATGTTTCTACACCAGCGGTGAAATTTTTTAAAGCTGATCAAGTTCTTAATAAGGTCATTTTTTGACTATAGATATTGAGAGACAATCCCTTATTTGCCTATGAAGTCTAATTGTTGATAGAAATGTCTGGACGAACATGAAGTCATTATGTGATTTAGATGTAACGAAATTTGAGAATCAAAAACAGAAGTGAAAGTCGTACAAAAAACCTTCGAAGTTAACTTTCTAAAAACGAAGAAATTAGGCAAAAATGTGGAAGAAAAGTTGTGGATGAGACTGGTTCATATGAAATTTCAGACACGGATTGGGTAAGGAGTTAACCAAGAGGGCTATCAACGTTGCCCGATCAGAAGGGTGCGACTGGGTGGTAACAGCCGCGACTGCAGCTGCATCTCAAGCACTTTTCTCTCGGGTTTGTTTGTAAAGTAATTTCTAGTAGCCAAAGTAGGTTGATCCCTGTAATTCTCACGAAGAATCGTGTACACTGTCTCACAGTTTCAATTTTATGAAGTAGTAAAACAACAAGGTGGTAAGGGGAAAGGTCGTGCAGTCGTTAGTGACACAGTGTATTAAAAGGCTAGGGTGTTGACCGTAACCTCATCCAATGCTCTCCTCCAATCCACGCGGGACCGCCTAACTTGGATGTCACCAAGATTGCAAAAAGAATCTACTGAACCAAATGTCTACGACATGCAAATGGAAGACGAAATCCTTGAGCAGAACCCGACACCACGCGCTCAATGCTCGAAGGCTTTTGTGGCCGATAAATGAAAGAAAACGAATCGAATTCAAGGAGTGTTCGGATCCGCACGGTAGAGATCATGATGGGCGGTGTAATGATTATGATATAAAACATTGAGTAGAAGTTGTAATGAAATATCGTAGTAGCACCAAAACAATGAGCGAATTGGAATATTTGACTTCTTGTTCGTGATTTCCAAACCGCAGTTGCTCTCTGAAATACGTTGACTTACAGTTACGGGATAAAAATTCAATGCGAAATCTATAATCTTCTGGTAAATATCTAGCTGAAGTCATGTGAGACCTAAAACATTACCGATACCTAGTTGCTGGAGAAACAATTCCACAAAATTAAAATTGTTTTTGGTTTGTCTAAGTAGCCAGAGGAGACGTTGAAAGGAGGAAAACGTCCAATGCATACAAATTTTCTTTCAGACACTTTCTAAATCAGTAAGGTTGCCCATTCCAACTTTGGAATGGAGTTTATCACAACCGACAATGAAGCAGTCTGCTGGTGTTTAAGTAGAAGTGTTTTCAGATGGGATTCGAGACCTTCTACGAAATCCCATTTTCCAACTTCTGCGAGAATAGAACCGTTGTGTTTAGCAACTTGTTTGATGGTTGTTCCGGTGGAAAGTTAATGGCATTTCGACTGAATAAATGAAAATTTTCATGTGATCGTCTTCTTAGTAATAAAGAATCTATTTTACTAGATGGTGTTAGTTATGGCGGTAGGTGAATCCTCTGAATTTTTTCCATTCTTACCATCAATTTAATCATCACTTGCTTTATTATTGCTCAACACCTAATGCAAAACCTTATTGATTGTCGAAGTAGTCGTGATGATGAGTGCACAACTGGAGGCTCCAAGTGTATTGTTCAGTTATATCTTAAAAAAAGGGCGCTTGTGGAGCAGTGGTTGGAGGCGCCACTGCGACACGCACACGGACACGATCCCTGCGCCCATGGCTCACCAAGCCTTCTATCCCTCCGGGGTCGGCAAATTGGTACCAGACTTGTCTAGGAGGATAGCATCACTGGTTCGATACATCGGCAGGCCACCGCGAGTCATTGTAAAGGCCAGATATGCATTCAATAACCTCCAACGATACTAAATGAAGTCGAATGCATGGCGCATCCTTCAGGGATTGGTCAACGCCGAGAGCTTTATCCTTTTTATCTTAAAAAAGTGTAAACGCCAGTTATCTATATGGATACAGATAGATAGCGGATACGACAACATCATGAAATTTCTGCGGTCGTTAATGCAAAGCGGCAGAAGGTTCGGAGCTGCGTTATAGTCAAGCCAACGTCTCGCCTCTTCATATTGCAATCTGCGCACGAGGAAGGATATCCGGGACTTGCAGATTATTTATATCGTACTCACACAAATATGCATCAACATTGTGTATAAACGCAGAAGGTATATGTTAAAACGGAACAGCAGAAACTCGAAGTCCATCTCTGGATCCAAGTAGTTAAATTGGCTAGCTCTTTTCGTTTCAATCTATCGATTTCACTATCCACTGCAATGTGACAGTGAGTGAACCGCTTTGGGTCACTCATAGCCAAGATAACCGTGTGCGTAGGTCTCCGTTGTTCTGTGGTAATCTCATTTTGAACGGATCTGTCATTTGGGTTAGGTTTTGGTTCATCGCTTTTGACTCAAAATGATCTATCTATTGCGAAATGTGTGCCTTTCTCTGTTGTTTCGATGACAATTCGAAGTAGGCAGAAGCAGTCTAAGTTTGTTTTTGCCACCAGAAATTTTCGGGTCAGGCACACGTTGTAGAAATGAGCAGAAAGGTGTAGAACGTTTCCGTTAGCATTCATACACCAAGATAAAGGCTAGTAGTAATCCAATCTTAGTGCGGCGTGTCTGATAGCGGAAACAAGTTCACCCATAACGCTGCGTCTTTTTTTTTTTGACAGATCGCTTTTTGGGCTGCTTTCAGCAGTTTTTCTGCTTGTGCGGATATAAACCTTCCTATAATGGTGGTCCGCAGGCGTTTATCCAGCAATGTTTTATGTGTTGGAGCTGCTTCAGATTCCTTCTCTTCACCAACTCCTCAACGTTGGTGGATACGCTGTCAAAAATTCTTGAGTACGGAACAGGAGTATGTTGGGAACCAATTCTGACTCTATCGACGAAATGCTTTTAATCTTCCTTCGGGCCTCCTTTGATCAACAAGTCACGTGAGGAAAATGCTTTGAATGCTCTCGCCGTGCACAACTTACGACTTTCGATTCAAATTATTAGGTGATGATGACAAAAGCTCTTTTCTAATTTGTGCCCGAAGGAGATTTCCGAACGAAGAAGACTGATGAGGTCCAGTACAATACGGTGACTCTTCAGAGGTAACAAATGGAGCACTATGTGCTATCCATAGGTAGTGCGCGATCGTGCCGCTGAGGGATTTTCTTAGCCAGTATCGATCTTCTCACTTCGAAAAAAAGAATTTTTATGCGCGACAGAATGTGATCTCGACAGAGTCTACAAGACGATTTCCACTCCTATTTTGATCTCCTTTTCTAATTTTCGCTATCCTGTGCTCATTTTCTTCGTCTTCACCGTCTTGAATTTTGAGTTGTGATCAATGGATTCATAACACATTTCATCGTGGATCACTTCTTTCAAATGATTTTGTAACTCATTTTTGGGCAGCAATTTGGGCAGCTGAACCTGTAGGTGATACTGATCATCTTTGACATAAACGTAGAAGATAAAAACGAAGAAAGAAGGGATAGAATTTAGCATGAGAAGATACGATGAGCAACAAACCGTGCGCCCCCGACATATCGTGACAGAATTTTTCCTCCGCAAATGGCAACTTGCCTGACATCTGATTGGTGTACGCCGGTACCCCTGCTTCATCTCTCCTCTAGGGCGGTGTAGTGGAATAGAAGGAATTCGATCCGTCTGTTGTCTTTAAAAACAGTGTGAATATCTGGCATATCGCTGACGTGTTTTCTTAACCAGTTTCAAAGAAGTGCTGTGCAACTTGGGCAGCGGCCGATGTGAGAACCAAAAAGCACTCTTCATAGCGTATCGCTGAACAGTTTTTTCCTTTCCATCCCGTTTCAGTAGCGTTCTGTGAGACCTCAAATTTAATAATTTCCCTTTGGCTGTCCCACTGGCAGATGTCACAGAAGGGAACGCCTGTTGTACCAAACTGATTTATCGATGTTTGAGCTATCTGTCGTGTCCTGGAGTTCCAAGGCTAGTCAAGCGCCTCCAAATCGAAAAACGAACTGAACCACCTTCACGAGTTGCTTTGTCAAGAAGGCAGAATGGAATAAGAAATGTTGGATAATCCAATATTGTCAGGACAACTAAGTATATGAGAAAATATCTAAGCATTCATTTTGCATTTAGGATACATCCAACATGTTAATTTGCCCATTCACAACCTTCTCCCGAATTGACCGTATCAGGCAACTCATTGTGAGATGCTGTCAATGGGCCTGCACTTTCGGAAAACGGTTTTATTTTTAAAAAAAAGTGATGCTATTCGGGTTGTCCCGACAATATTACTACCTTCGAAGTATGAGTTTTTTCTTAATGAATATATCGCTGTGCACAGGAATTGTAGTTGTTAGCCGTGTCATGCAATGCAACGCACATTCGCTAGTCCTACACTTTCTGAGCGAACCAATTCCCTAGCTCTACATGGTCGGCAACCTGATGCGTGAAAAACTTGGAACGCTCTAGTAAAGCGTAATATAGAAGAACCTTTAGAGCATCTTAATCGAATCATAACCCACAAAGATGGTAATGAGCTTGACATAAATTGAATAGATGACAAAGCGAATCCGCATCAAGTGTGTTTCGGATATTATTGCGCAATAAAAGTGATTCGTCTTCTAATCACTTTTTTTGCTGCAAAAAATTCATGGTATACGACGGCTGACGTTTTACGCAGTGGTTTGGAAGTTGCTAAATAAAATTAACAACGTTACATTTGTATCAAAGCAAGGCCACGGTTGCTGCATGGTGATTGCAGGCTGCTTCATCCACTGTGGAAAAGTGAACAATGCCATATCACTACGAAAAGCTATCCACGCCCACGTCCGACGTCTCACAAGCGGACGATAGAAGGAAATGAGTAGGGGTACTCCGCCTCAAACTGCACACCCTCCGGACTTCCGACCAACGGGCTGTCAGTTTTGCAACAATTTCAATAGCTACATAGATAAAGATTAATGACGACAAATTTCTTAGCAGCTCATAGAAATTCCTTCCTTTTCCTTTCGATTTATCTGCTTTCAAGAGCAGGGCTCATTTGCTAGAAGCCCTTGAAATATCCTACAGGCATTTTTCAGTTTGAGATTCTAATTTTCCTTCTGGATGCTGGACTATGCTTTGTTTGAAGTTTTTTGTTTAAAACTTCGTTTTCCTCAGAACTGTCTTTTCCCAGTACCCTGAACCGACTTTGTTTGTCAAAAGTAATTTTCTGTAGATTCTCGATGTAGCAGCACAAGAGTATTTCCAAGTCTTCACCGTGGGCAGCCACGGGCTTTTTCAACCGGACGGTGCCTTCTACAGAGAAGTTTGGTGCAAAGTCATCGATCCCGTAAGGAGAGGAGACATTGTTGACCCTGGTGGAGTCAAGGGAGAGACCATGCCCATCATACACGGCATCTCTCTAATCACTGTCTTCTGCCTCTACATAATGAAGAAGTGCCTATGAGAAATGAATCTTGAAATCAATACGAAAAATGTAAACTAATTTGTTAACGTTAAGGCGTTTTTATAAATAAACCGTATTTCGCCTGTAGCTTTGATAGATGCAAAGACAATGCCTGTTCTCGTCGTTACACAGTTTATGGGTAGATTTTAAGCTAAACATTCTTGAAATACGTTCTCTCAATGTAGTAGAATCGTATCGTATTGCTTAACGGCATCAGCCCTCAACGTATTTCCATGGAAACAACTCGTTATGTAAATAAGCATGAGCCAGGAATGCACTTTCGAACACAAGACGCACCGAATGTTTGAAAGCTCCAGAAACCAGAATGTGCAAATCGGTGACGAAAAAACGTTATTGGTAGCAATCAGCAGATGACGCCGAACACTTAAAGGTAGGAATTGTATCTGACCCTCTGAAATCAATTGCATAGCGTTCACAACACCTCCACGTTAATCGATCATTAGCCGTTTGCCATTATTGAGATACTCGGAAAGTGAGAACGTTTGATTGATGACGCCACACTTATTAACGAGAACTGGAAAACTGGCTGCTTTGATGTACTATGCTTCTTTTGCGCAAAAGAACTTCTTCCTTCCCATGAAATCATGACATGCGATTGAAATTGGGCCTTCAACGCTAAGTAGCACAACTAATGCTGCAGCATAATTGTGTTCAATGTCGGCTTGTACTTCCCAGATTATACCCATTGACTGGTGATTACCAATTGCGTCGTTAGGGCAATAAATTGACTGAGAGAATGGCAAAACAACAGAACTAGCTCGTGTAGCATATAGCACGTGAGCCCATTGTTAAGCGTAACTACCGGTTCGAAGTCCACCTGAGGTTCCGAGTTTTATCTTAATGTAAGTATTGAATGTCGGCAATAGATCAACATTTGCTCCGTGGAAAAGACACGCCGAGTGAAGTCCTCCATTTGAGCGGTGCTGTCTGCAGTGGATTCGACTCGATGCGAAAACGATCACCTACATCGCAAGAATGACGACATGTGGAGACCGATTCGGCTCAATCCGGCTTTGAGAAAGACGAAGACGTCGGAGTAATCTTTTCTCTCTTTTATCAACCTCGTGTTATCTTAATAGCCAAAGGAGATTCCGAGTTTTGATCATGTTTCAGAGTCTTTGTGGTTGTAATGCATCCGAATTTGAACGAACTGCGTGGCGAAATTCCTTGTTGAGCTAACCTCACATGGACTCAACTTGACAGTCTTTCAGTATTTTTTTAAAGGCCGAGTCAACCATTTCTATTTCTTTGAGAATGGAGATGGCGTTTAATATATTATGAAGAACTTATCGTTCGTGGAATTTGAGAATTTTACGCAGCCGATTAAACATGTTTGTTCTTTGTTGAGAAAACTGCAGATTCGAATGGGTTTCGCCTACTCTTTCATATTCACAAAATCAGGTGATATTTCTAGGCTAAAAACCACCACGTTTGCATACTTCGTTAAAATTATTTCAGCCCGCAACAATCATTATGGCGCAAGTTGATTAACTTTTAGATACAGGCATGAGTGGATTTCCACTCATAGGGAAGAAGTAAATTGACAGTAGTGAGTTGATTTCCACTCACTTTGCGGCCGTTTATTCCGCAACCTAAATTGTTGAAGAGTTTTATCGTACGTTTTTGCACTCAGTCGATAGCTCAGCCTACGTAGATTACTGTTTTAGGTGGTACACCTGAGACGCTTCTTTGTGTACACAATTAATTTTTCCGACATCTTCGTTTCTTGGTCGGGAGACCTTTCCTAGTGAAGAGAACAGCTACCAGAAGTTTAACATTGAAGGTCGGCAGATAGAGGCGTACCTTGGCTACAGTTAGATGATAAATCATTGAGAGTACTTTTATCGGTCTATTGTAAAGTCCAGTTGTGTACTGGTAGTCAACCAATCTGTTTCGCTTTAGAAGGGTGATTCTTCACTGGCTCATCAAATAGTGCATCTTATTGCGAACTCTTCTCACATCCTATTCATCGAAATAGATTTATTTATAAAACTCTTACGATCAAAAATTCTACGTCGTATTTACAATATCCTCAACCATAGTGTTCTATAATGGACGTCTTTCCAAGCCTTAGAATCTGGAACTTACATAATAAGCACTACTTTTGAGAATTACTGAAGCAGTGTAATTAGAAAGATTTCTGGTGCTGGTTAAATCTAGTACTTAATCAGTGGGTTTTGAGAACTGGATTTTTTCTGAAATGAAGTGTAAGTGAACCTCGATCTCGAAATTGACATGATGGTAGAAAGCATTGCATCACATGCCATGGACAGCATAATAATGTCTCTCTTATCTTTGAGTTTTAGAACTGTTACACCTTTCCAGCTCTGTAATTCCTTAAATGCCTGTTCTTAGATCCAGGTAAAGAAGGTGCTTTGGGAGTCCTTTTCCGTTCACCTTGTTTGTGTCTCTCTAATGGGTTTTCTTCTCAAAGAATAGTCGTTTATTTCAGTTTCTGGATATTTTAAGACCAAGATCACAAGAGTTGCCTCTGCCTCAGTGCCCTGGCCTCCTCAAGGTTTTTATTGTCAATATTTCTCTGTTCGCTCTCGATGAGCCGGGTGAAGTTCGATTGTTAACTCAGCATGATCCACATAATTCAAGTCTAAATTCCTTAAGACGATAAATCTTTACCATAACATAAAAAACAGACACGTCTTGTACTAAATCCCACGACCGACTTTCTGTTAACCTCGGCATTGATCAAATAATTCCTTTTCTGCTTGTCAAACGAATAGAAGGCGTTATTTTACTCTTCATTGCTGTGAACCTGAGGTTTCGACGGTTCACACAGAATAGGTTGTTCGCACACTCACGGCCTTCTGTAAGTTTTCCAATGAATACATCGCCCGGAGACCAAGCGCACAGAGCTCACAAAGAAGCATAATCTGCCTCTCACATAAAGATAGCAGTCATATACACTGCCCGATTTCATGCGCGATTATCAGGCATTCTTCCATGAGGTTCATTTTCGGGTTGATACGGATGCAGAGTGATCTAGCCGTTTCGCCAATATATTCGTTCCCACACGCTTTACAAGCGACCAGGCATGTCCTACCCGAACTCATGCAGTCACCGTCTCTACCACAAATTATGCGATTTTGCATTGTGGTGTCGTCTAGGTGGCGTCTTGGAGTAAATAGTCATTGGCGAAACGGGCAGACCATTCTGCATTCGTGTAAAATGACACCTAGTTGGAAGACGTAAAGTTAAACCAAATGCTCCAGTACGCGCACAGAGCACGGTGATATAACCAGGAACATTTTCAAATGGAACTTACCATTCTCGCACAGAAACTGAAAGCTTCGGTGCTAAAAACTATTAAAACATTCTGCATTCATTCCAAGAATCGGAAAATAAACCGCAGGGAGAAACGCCTCGTAGTCATTCGTAATGTCGGACACTATTTAAGACTTGTAATCTCTCTCTAATGAGATTAGACAAGGACGATAAACAGTTCTATTCAGCTAACGTTTCGACATCTTCGTCTTCATCAGAGCCGACGATCTCAGTCTATAGTCCACCGTCCTTCTTCGTCTCGATGTGGAGTCTTCGCCTCCGTATCGACTTGTGTCTTCTTCAGCGGACTATCTCTCGAATGAGGCATACTCACTTGGTGATGCCCTTCTATGCAGGACGCTGATGGTTGATAGCTGTGATAATCCGATGGTAATAACTTGTTTTTCCCAGACATTCGAGAGGTGGTCCACTAAGAAAGACACAACCCGATACAAAAGCGATGACGCCACATCGAGATGAAGAAGAATGGTGGACTATCGACTGGGATCGTCGGCTCTGATGAAGACGAAGATGTCGAAACGATGACCGAATAAAACTGTTTACCAACCTCGTGTAAGCACATGAAAGAAAAATACACGTTTATCAGTAATACTAAGGTTAAAGTAAAGTCGGTTTTGAAATACTATTTAAGACTGTTATTTCACTGTGAAAGACACATTCCGCTTCCATGTGAACTCTGTGCACTTGGTCTCCATGTGACATATTCAGTGGAAGACTCACATAAAGCGGTTAGTGTGCAAAGAAGCTATTCAACGTGATTGAAACCATTGTTAAGCAATTTCTTTGCATGATTATGCGGGAGTTTAGCTGCGTAGATTGTCGTCAACATGATCGTTCCAGGATCTGAGGAAGGCGAAATCCATCGAAACGTCACCTTCACAACAAGGAGGAGTAAAATGACACGTCATGTTTGCACAACAAAAATACAACGAATAATAAAAAACAGAATCTTAATCTTCTTAAGTAGTGAAATCTTACAAACTTCATTCACTTCAAGGAATGGTTTACTGAAATTTCCTGCCTCACACTAATTCTGCAAATGGGGAAATAATTCAGCCTTTCAACTTTCAGCAAACACATCCCAGCTAGTAGTGTGGAAAATTCATGGAAGGAAAACATTTGGAATATGCAGAATTTTTTCTAGCGATGTGGAAACTCGGGATCTCAGAAAAATCCCACGGAAAGGGTAATCGTGGATTCAAAGCTGGCCTGGCGTTCCAAGTTTTGCAAATATCTCAGCATTGTTGCGGTTGTATTGCACACGGCACTCTGCCACAAAAAAAAAGAAAGGTAGTAAATGAAACTCAGACAAAATGGAAACTTTTCTATTCTTGCAAAAAATCCTTATTTTCTACGACTCGGAAACCTAATTTTGATGTCTCTTTTCAAGTTCTTGGTAGCTTGTCTGCTTAAAATGCTGCTGAATGCTGACAATGCTTAAAATGAAAACAACACTTTAGGTAAGTTATAGATACCATCAGAACGATAGAGTGAAAACCTGTTCCATAAGTTTTTCAACTTTCGTCTTCTGAAATGCTTCAGTTGTAAAGAAATTTTCGTTGGTTTCCCAAAACTAGTATTTGGTGAGCACATAAAAGGCGTGTTTTGCCCAGTGACTGACTGCTATTTCATTTCACGTCTCGTTATGTCCGGCTATGGCCAATGTATAAGATGGGTGTATATAAAAACTACCAGGACGTAGTTCACTTACAGAGTGTGGTCGATTACCAGATACGAACAATTTAGATCATAGCGAACGAGTATTCTTTTCACCACCACACATGAGAATTCCAAATGTTGTAACAGCATTGACGAGTACATGGGAAAGCTTGTGAAATACAGCAAAGAGAAAAAAAGCCGAAAATACTGGAAAATGTGCTGAACGTTTGAAGTTATGAAAGGAAGACAAAAGAGACATGGTCATTTGATTGGAGGCAAATGGTGAAGTACGAGTTGGTCACCACTCATAGCGTGTGCATAGAAAAATTCGGCGCTAAGTGGATGCTTCAGCCACACGGAATCAGACGTGGTTCTTTAAGTGCCAAAATGTTAGTCTAACAGTGAGGACGTTGATCGCCTCTTATAAGTGAAAGAATTGTTCATTTATCCAGAAGAATGATCATACATATTCGAATAGTAAAGATTTCACAGTACTTTCACCGGTCTACGTGAACAACAAAAATGTTCATCTTTGTCAGTTTATTCTTTGTTCAAAATATTTCTTCTTCTAGCAAAGTGAATTTTTTCACTGATCTCAGGTTTCGCTGCTCAAGCAATTAATTGCACGTCCTCTCTGATTGAGTGAACAAAGGTTACTGTCTGGTTTTGAAAAGTTCTATACCGGTTTTATCCACTGTCAAGTTTTTGGACCAACCAGGGAATTCGCGCGTATTTTTACAATTTATTTCAATTCGCGAAAGTCAAGCGGTGCGCATTTTGCTGCTCACATTTCATTCTAGATGTTTGCTGACCTGCACTTTTCTGTAGCGACTCGAAAACATGCTGAGGAGATAGAGGAGTTCCTGCACGCTGAATTTGGAACAAGAGAGCCAATGACAGTCTGTTTAAGTAGGTCTCTTTTATTCTCGAGTTGTCAGCCTCTCAAGATAAGTATACGTTAGTTTTTCTAAAAACATTTATGTCATAGTTTCTTTTGATAAGCACGCTCGAGGCTGTTACTAGAATCTTTGTTAACAAATGCTGACTTTTGGACGAAGACCATTGCCATATGGGAAGGCGAGCTTAACTGCAATTTGGTCAGGCGAACACCTAGTGATCCCAATAGAATGTCACGAAACATGGATTTCATTCGCATTCAAAACAAAATCTCTTCTTCGTACCCGTACCGTTCTCTATGGGTTCCCGACGGAGTGTTTCATGTAGTGATCAACCGCACAGAGTTCACATGGATAGGTAATGATCCTCTCTCCGACTAAAATGGCTGTCCGAGAAAGCGTGAGTGATCGTGTGTGATGACAAGAGGCCCCCCCTTCGGTTCAGTTTGGAATCTTGTAATTTATCTAGAATGTTTCAAGAGTTCTCAGTTTTAAAGTTTTCGATTCTCGTGTAAAGATATTAAATTCCAGTTCAAAGTCTTCGTTATGTCTCTGTGCCCTATGCGTGCTTAGTGGAGTATTAAGTTCAACTTTAAATTTACCGACTAAGAGTTCTTTTATACGGACGCAGAGTGTCCTATCGATTTCGCCAACGTAATTATCTCCACACACTTTACAAGTGATCAGATAACTTGCTAACTAGATTAACTCAGATAATTCAGATTCTCGAACTCATGCAATCACCGTCTCTACCGTTAAGACAGTTTAAGCGTTGTGCACAGACTGTCATACAGACGCCTATGAAGTTGCTGACGTTTTAGGGCACTCAGCGGTGCTTCAATCATTCCTATCGGGTTCCCTAGTTCAAAACTTTTGAGCAGTTTTTTGTGGCCCCACTTTTTTTTTGGAAATAAACGGCAAGAACAATGGAACCTTGTTCTCTCCAAAATTACTGTTTGGGTCCATGCTTTTTCTACCGCTATATCGAGGAGCTACAGTTTCGTACCCACTGGAAATCGACATTTCCCGCACCAATTTCATGGATTCTTTTTTCCGCTCAATTTACGTGCGCACACTGGTGACTGTTCAAACATGTTCTTACAAGCTCCCTTTTGGTGAGTGAGGGGTGACAGGAGAGGTAATGAGCCAGTATATTTCTGTTACTTGGCTTTTCGTACAACACTGTGGTGAAGCCGTTTTTGGATAAGTTAATTTAAACGTTCAGAAATGGAAAGCATTTCCTTTTGCTTTCACTTGCGTGACTTGGGTGAATGTTATCGACCTTGAATACTGTTGAATAGCTCAAAACACCTATCTCTTCTTGTGTGGAGCAGATGAAAAACAATCATCTTTCTACATGGAGTTCAGTAATGGCAGGAGTTCGATTACTGGTGATTCCACACTAGACATAAATGCAATGGCAAACTTTGATGCTGTTGCTGTCCCATTGCCAGCTCTCTCAGTGCGAAGTACATCTTGTAACATGTAGAGATTGAGCAGCATAGGCACTCTTTCAAGAGGGCTATAAGCTCGATGAGGTTATGAGCTAAATCGAGAAGCCAGACATGTCTATTGCTTCTTCGTGTTGTGTAAAAAATTCGAGGATGGCTTGTATTACGAAGTTATTCGACGCGTTAAGTGTAAAGAAAGGCAGTAACATTGAAGGATTAGATTAGCTTTGTGCTTTTAGTATGCTGTATAGGCATGCTATCCAGGAACGGACGGGCGTTCGTATGATGAGCCGAAATATGTTTCAACAACTGGGTAAGTAGGATGATTAAAAACCATGTTGTTGTATTCGTTGGTCCATCTACACAGCTGATAAAGAGTCCAACCTTGAATACTGATCGAATGTTAGACGCGAGATCTATCAGAGGATACCAACTTGTGAGTTTCAATGTGTATAAGACGGCCATGTTTGTAATATAACTTTCATTTGAGAAATGACTTATAGTTTTAAACAGGCCGCTTCCGCCACTTTAATCCAGTCGTTTTTAAATTTTCGGTACATTTTCGGACTTCAGAATACCTTTTCGAATGACAGACGATAAAGGAACCATCTTGGAGATGCTTTCCAGTAAGTGTAGCTATGAAACGTTGCTTGAAAAAGGACCGATATAGAGAACTCGCACGTAGGGGCGCACGTGGCGCACTGGTCGGAGGCGATCTGCAATATACATTGAGTCGATCCCTTCACCTCCGCCTCATCAACCCATCCATATCTCCGGAGTCGGCAAATCGGTACGAAACTTTCCTGGAAGGATAGCAGCACTGGCTCAATACATCGGTAGGCCACTGTGAGTCATTGTAAAAGGCCAGATATGCATTCAACCACCTCCAACTAATACTTAATAAATATACTTAGATATTTAATAAAGTCGAATGCATGGCGCACACTCAGGCATTGATCAACGTCAAAAGCTTCATCCTTTTGTTCTCTTTTTTTTCTCGGTAGCAGTGGTTAAAATGTCATCGCACAACGCGTACTTTTCTATTTACTAATTATAGAAATTTTCACGCAGGGTATTATGCGAAATCCACCACGAAGACGCTCAGATAGGAGCCGGACAAGATTGAACCACGATTTTACAGGGGCCCGCGCACTACACTCTGCGCCACAGAAGCTCTTGCTCTGCGTTTCTCTTAGCCAGTTATCTATCGATCAGTGCCATCAGCAATCACCAGTCAACGGGATTCATCTAGGGAGCCCAAATCGGCTTTCACTTTGACTTAACGTTTTCACAAGAAATGCATTGTCACAATGCAGGCCTGCATGCAGAAATTTACTTTTGCCACAAACTTCACTTTTAATTTTACACTACCTACCGCCCTATTGCTTTCTCATATTTCGTCCTAATTTCTTGTGAAGATATGCAGTTTTTGTGGAAGAAGACTTTTTGAAGTTTCCATTTCAATCTTAACTCATTATTTACTGCTTGCTCTTTTTAATGGCACGGTATATTGCGAAATATAACTTTAAAGATGGTGAGATATTTGCAAAACTCCGGACCGCAGGTGTCTACAGTGGGGAACGAATGCGCCATTGCCCTTTCCGGGTAGTAAGCCGTTCACCACCACACCAGCTTAACTGGGTTCGTTCCCGATTTGGGCTCCCCAGATCAATCCCTTTGACGGGTGATTGCTGATGGCAAAAGATCAATAAAACAAGGTCAGAGACAGACGAAAAGAAGGGCCCGCATGGTGTGGTGGTGAACGCTTTACTCCGTGGAAAGGACAATGACGCGTTGGTTCCCCACCTCAGAGAACTGCAGTCCAGAGTTCTGTAAATATCTCAGCATCTTTGAAGTTTTCATTGCAGTTATTTCCTTCTTCCAAATTGTTTAACTTTTCGATATAACTTTCAAACGGACGCGGCCTAGCAACGCACCAAGAAATTCCGTATTTGCTTGTTCAGTTGGTTTAGCATTAATGCTGTTTTGCGCAAAATGTTCCTTGAGCAAGAGGATTTTAGATCCATCAAGAGCCGACCTTTCCGACAACTTTCGTGACCTGGCGCATGCAGGATATTCTAATGGAAAATACTCCACACTTGTTCATCAAAGGGACAGGTTTGTCTTTAATAACATGTTTATTCATCGAATGCTATGAGTCGGGATCAACAGGTCACGATTATTCCTGACGGAAATCAGCAAAATATATGGGTTTGTTTGCAAACCGTTCGTTTCCCACCATAGACACCTGCGGTCCAGAGTTTTGCAAATATCTCAGCTTCATTAAAGTTATATGGGTTTGTTTGCACTCGAAAATTGTGTAACAGAGGCTCTTCAACAAGTTGGTCGACCAAGCTGTGATGGATTTGGTGTTGTTCCCCGGGAACGCAGCGACGGTAAAATTTTGCCTAGTGACCTGAACTGCTTCCGTCGTTAGGAGAAAGGGAGTTGTAAAATAGCAAGCTTTCTTCTGATCGGTAAGATGCAACAATAGTGTAAGATAACGAAATAGCCGCCCTAACATGCTGTTCTGTGGAAAAACTGTTCTCAGTTAACGATTTATAGTTAAAAGAGCATGTGCTGTATGGAGCACGAGATTTGTTGAGGATGGGCTACTCAAGTGTGAAATAGTTAGGGTAGGGTCATTGCGGAACTCTCGACTAACCAGTTTTACCACTATCTTCTTTGCTTTTATAATTCAAAACGAAAACAGCGATAAAAGAGAAACAAGAAACAGAAACAGAGTATTTGCTTAGAAATCAATGAGCGATGGCACATTTCCAACTATTCTTCGCTGGTTTTCAGATTGATCGGCATATGCTTGTGTTCCATAAGCACTAATGGTGGAAACGAACAAGCTGGTATATCGCAAGTTGAAGCCGTAAACGATGACTATGCCGATGGCATGTCTTGTGTTTACCATTTCGTTAATATAATAAACGCCGCTTCTGTATTTCTGAATAGGGCAAATTATCGAGACATTTTATACGTCTTCTTCTTGACAGATGAAAAAAATATTCCAGCTAATTGTATGTAGCAGTCACGTAAAAGGCATTCCGCGACTAAATCCCATTCGAGTCGACTGTCCACAGCCATTCTTTCTTGCGATTTGGATCTCTGTAGCTGTTTATTAGTTCTTATAGAATCTCCTGTCTACCCAGCAATGAAAATAAAACACTGTTCGTTCATAAAGCTCCAAAAAGCTCTCGGCGTTGATCAATACCTGAGGAATGCGCCATGCATTCGACTTCATTAAGTATCGTTGGAGGTGAATGAATGCATATCTGGCCTTTACAATGACTTGTAGTGGCCTGCCGATTTATCGAACGAGTGCTGCTATCCTCTCAGACAAGGCTGGTACCAATTTGCCGACCCCGGAGAGAAGGAAGGCTTGGTGGGCCATAGGCGCACGGATCGATTCCACGTGCGTATCGCAGTGGCGCCTCCAACCACTGCTCCACAAGCGCCCTTTTTTAAGATATGACTGAACAATATACTTGGAGCCTCCAGTTGTGCACTCCAAAATTTTTAGAGTTCAAAACATCACGACTACTTCGACAAGCAATAAGGTCTTGCATTAGGTGTTGAGCAATAATGAAGCAAGTGATGATAAAATTGATGGTAAGAATGGAAAAAATTCAGAGGATTCACCTACCGTTATAACTAACACGATCTAGTAAAATAGATGGCTTGGTGAGCCATGGGCGCAGGGATCGATTCCACGTGCGTGTCGCAGTGGCGCCTCCAATCACTGCTCCACAAACGCCCTGCTCGTCGTTAAATAAGAGTCGATATAAAGGATATAGGATAAAGCATTCGGGGTTGATTAAACCCTGAGGGATGCGCCAGGCATTGGTCTTCATCGAACATCGCTAGATCAAACTGAACGGTTATTTTGCCTGAACAATAATTTGCAATGGCCTACCGAAACGCTGCTAAAATTTCAGAACCATTCTAAGCTGCCTAAACCGCAAAAAACTAAGGCGACGATCTCTACCTACAATGCGCGCACACTTGCATCCTAGTCTTCGATAGAGGAGGACACGAGGCCACCCATTCAACGCCGTCTATGACACAGGAGAAGAAGTGATCCTCGGAACATGCGACACTAGAAGAGTAGGCGGCGTCGGCGACGTTTACGATTGAAAAGATGTGGATCAATACAGGATTTGACAATCTTCGTCCTCTATGCGCCGACATCAAACTATGACGAAGAAGAAGTCGAAGCGTTATATGGACCTGGAGAAGTTCTATAAAGAAGACCACACATTTTTCAAGGTTATCATTGGAGATGTCAAATCCACGATTGGAGAAAGAAGAACGTCTGAAGAATGTCACATTGGGACCCATGAATTAGAATGGAACGAACAGGGTGAGCGGCTCTCTGAGTTTATCATGGCGACCAAGACCATCCATGGTAACTCGCAATACCAGAACCCTCACCGTCAATGATGGACGTGGGAATCCTCCCAATGGAGAATGCCATAATGAAATAGACCACATCGTAGTAAATGATGGACGTGGGAATCTTCCCAATGGAGAATGCCATAATGAAATAGACCACATCGTAGTAAATAGAAGGTTTTGTCTTACTGATGTCGCTAGTGTCCCGAAATTCTACAAGGGATCAGACCACGCTTCCTTGGTGCAAGATTTTATTTCTCGTGAAGAAAAAGCTGCTAAATTCAAAAAACAAATCTCAGAACCAGCACAAACTGGTAGTTAGTTATTGAATTCAAAAGTCGGCTATTGGAAAGACGCCGTCGTCGATAACACCCACGAAGCATACGATCGGATTATTCAGTACCTTCACGTTAGCGATATGAAAGCTGAGATCTCGAAAATCAGCAAGAGTTTTCTGCCGCCAGAAACACCGTACTCAAAGGAAAACTAGCAATGCCGTGCTAATGTTCGAGAATAGTGACCTACACGATATCGGCAACTATCGCCCAATCTGCTTGCTCTCTGTCATCTACAAAATTTTCACTCGAGTCATCCTAAACAGGATTGACAGAACACTGGACGAAGGACAGCCATGCGAGCAAGCAGGGTTTCGAAAAGGATTTAGTACGATGGACCACATTCACACGATAACAAGGTTCATTGAAGTATCGTTAGAGTACAAAAGACCGCTCTGTCTCACTTTCATCAATTTACAGAAGGCTTTTGATTCAATTGAGATAGAGGCAGTCATGGAAGCCCTGGAAGACTGTCAGTCAAGGGGTCCCTACTCAGTGCATAAAGATTCTTCGTGAACTGTACAAAACTTCCACTACCAAGATATCCACAGCGATATTAACACCGACGTCAAAACAGGAATTAGGCAAGGTGATACCGTCTCGTCAAAATTATTCACCGCCACCCTCCAGAACGTCATGCCAAAAATTGGAAAGGGATAATATGGCAGTGAAAATCGATGGTCGGCATCACCTTCGCTTTACTGATGATATTGTTCTTATCACCTGTCACCTGTATCACCTGTAGTCCCGTTGATCGTCGAGTGACTCGAGCGGGCGACAGTAAATCCTCCATTTTTCCCTGTCGCGCGCAAGAGTAGCCCAGTGGATTCTGCTCGCTTTAGGGAATCGTCGAGCATTATATCATTCTTCCAGGCTTTTTGTGAAGAACTCTGACCATCGGGTCGGTGGTCTTCCTGCAGTACGTTTGACATCCCGAGGGGAATCCAGTCACTAACAGCTCTTGTCCATCGGTTATCATTCATGCGCATTACGTGTCCGGCCCACCTTACCTTCGACTGTTCGGCGTATAGAACGGCATCTTTGATTTTCGATCGTTGACGTCGGTCGGAGCTTCTGATCCCATCCCATACTTGTGTGAAACGGGATACTCCTAATATCGTCCTTTCGACTGTACGTTAAATATCGGTGGATGATCTTTTATCCAGCTTACACAGCGACCAGGTTTCTGACGCATACGTTAGGGCAGGAAGACTCCTTGACCACCAATGGCTTCCGTGACTGCTTCTATCTCAATTGAGTCAAAGGCCTTCTCTAAGTCGATGAAAGTGAGACAGAGCGGTCTTTTGTACTCTCGCGATACTTCAATGAGCCTTCTTATGGAGTGGATGTGGTCCATTTAACTAAGTGCTTTTCGAAACCCTGTTTGCTCGCACGGCTGTCCTTCGTCCAGTGTTCTGTCAATCCCGTCTAGGATGACTCGAGTGAAAAGTTTGTAGACGACAGACAACATGCAGATTGGGCGATAGTTTCCTATATCGTGTAGGTCCACCTTCTTGAACAACAACATTGTTTTGCTGGTCTTCCACTGAGTAGGGACCTTGCATTCAGACAGGTAACGTGTGAAGAGCCGAGCCAGTGTGCTTACGAGGACTGGCGGAAAGTTCTTCAGATGTTCTGATCTTATTCTCTCTGGACCTGGTGCTGTTCGATTCTTAACCGACGAAATGGCATGTCGGATTTCGGAAGGGAGAACCGGTGGTACAACACATCCATCCTCTTTTACTTCATAAGACGGGAGGTGGACGTGGCTATCGAAGAGATTTGAGTAGTAATTGTGGATGATTTTCTTCATTGCCTTTCTGGACGCTGTTCTTGGTCTTGTAATTGGCGAAGCTTCGGCGGGCTTTGCGAATGCTTTTCCCAGCCTCTACAGCTTCGACCATTACTGCTGCTCTTCTGTCTTTAAGATCGTCTTCTATCGCTTGTCTGCACTGTTTCGCAAGCTCGGACGTTAGTTCGCGGTTGCCCGCAGCTCGTACGATTCCACGCTTGCGTTTTAGCTCGAGAGTTTCTTGAGACAGATGTCTCTTGATGCCCTTCGAGCTCTCAGCTTTCATGGCGCTAACGTGAAGATGTTCAATGAGCCGACCATGTTCCTCGTCGATATTGTCGACAACGGAATCTTCCCAAGAGCCGACTAAACAGTTGAATAAGCCTCAGTTTATGATGGTTCTCGGACATCGGTTTTTTAATTTAGCGGCTTTTTCTCCTTTCCGCGAAAATAAAATCTTACACGAAGGAGACGATGGTTTGATCCCGCGTAAAATTTTGGGACAACAGCGACATCGGTTAGGCAAAACATCCTATTTACTATGATGTGGTCTATTTCGTTATGGTACTCTCCATTAGGAGATTCCCACCTCCATCGTTGACGGTGAGGCTTCTGGAATTGCGAGTTACTATGGATGATCTTGGTCGCCATGATAAACTCAGAGAGCCGCTCACCCTGTTCGTTCCTTTCTGATCCTTGGGTCCCAATGTGACATTCCTCAGACGATCTTCTTGGTCCGATCTTGGCATTGAAATCTCCAATGATGACCTTTAAGAATGTATGGTCTTCTCTGTAGAACCTTTCCAAGTACATGTAGAACGCTTCGACTTCTTCTTCGCCATAGTTTGATGTTGGCGCGTAAACGACGAAGATTGTCAAAGCCGGTGTTGATCCACATCTTTTTAATCGTAAACGTCCGATTCGGGTTGTAAGCTGTTCGAATGAAT